>APFE030787151.1:0-27797 GCA_000404065.3 Pinus taeda
CCCACGGCCATCAAAGGCCTTAAGGATGGTGGGGGATTGGTTCAGTGAAGGAGAACCAAGCGATCTCCAACACTGAATCGACATAATGCACGTGGAAGCTCCCTCATCAATTACAGTCCGATGAACAGGCTTGTTTTTTACTATCATTGGAATCTGGAAAGCCATCTAATGAGGTAAACGCGGTGTAATATTTTCTAGATCAAAGATTATCAGGTTCGGATCCTGAATATCAACAGCTCCGATAGTCAACAAAAGTAACTTTCTTTGTGTTGGGCATGATTGCAGCACTTCCAAAGCCGACATTGCTGAGGGTGAAACAGCTAAATCGTCAACGATGTTATAATTCTGAGCTGCTCTCGCATGTGGATTGAAAGCAGACTTTCGAAGTATACCCTTGGCAGGCGGTTTGACTACTAAGTCCGGGTTAGGTTTCTCCATTTGTAGTGGATCGAAACCAGGAGTTGAGGTTGATGGATTAGAGTGAGAAGATTCTGCTTCCTTGCCATCAACAGGATTCGTACTACCATAATCTTGCGATCGAGTCGTAATCCTCACATGAGACATCATCAAAATGGGTTCTTCACTGGCACTCGAGGAAGAACCTATCATCTTAGTCTCCTGCTTTGGAAATGGATCTTTCAAAACAGCAGGAGTTGGGGAACCTTTGACTATTTTCACAACCTCGGCCCAATGAGGGCAATCTCTTGTATAATGATCTTCCTCACAAATAAGACAAGGATATTTAGGTTTGCGCTTTTCGTCATTAGTTTCCGACTTTTTTGTTTTCTCCTTTGGAGCCTTGTCTGCTTTATTCTTCTTCTTACCCTTCTTCTTTCCACCGTTTTTTGATTTGGCCGTAGATGTCTCTACGGCATGAATATCGGCAGAAATTTCAGGAGAAGACTCTCCTGTCGGGGAATCAGGCGGGGTGATTATAGGAGAAGAATTCTTAGAAGATTTCTTCTTGCTCTTTGTGTTCACCATGCCAATCATACCATCAGCGGCATGAGATCCCGAAGGAGTAGCAGCGATTTGATTTGAATTTGGAAGATATGGGATCTTCTCGTGTAAAGTACCCGACTGAGTGTAAACTAAGTCAAGGTACTGCGCCTGAGCAATGACTTGCTCCTCAGTAACTACACCGGCCTTAGCTACATCTTCAGTAATCTTCCGTAATAATGATTTAACAAACCATTCAGCTAAGATTTGGTCCGGGATAAAAACTTTCACTAACCTTCTTCGACGTCTCCATTCATGAATATGATTGGAAATATACGTGGACGTCTATTGTTTTAGTGAAGTTAGTAACTCTGTTCCGTTATCATATCTGACCGACAACTGAAAATGAGTTAAGAACAATGTAGCTAACTGGCTAAAATTGTAAAAAGAGGCCCGTGGTAACTCAATGTACCACTTGGCCGCGAGACCAATGAGTGTACGCTGGAAAAGACGTAAGAGGATCGAATCATCCGAAATAGAATTTGATGCACACCAGAGGTGGTACGTCATCACATGATTTGACGGGTCCTCTCCAGACTTACCTTCAAACTTGGGTATGTCACTGGGCAACTTATTCGGCATTGCCGGCCAATACGGAAGATAATTGATTGGATCGTTCATTAGGCGCGACAAGTCTGGTAAATCCAAAGTTGCGATAAACGGCAATTGCCAGTTTAGATCTCTAAAACTCGCGGTCACTAAACCAGCCCCAGGAGGAGGATATCCAGGATAACTTGGAATAGGAATCGCATTCGAGATATTGCATCCTCCCGGAAAACCAGGATTAACCGGACCGTACTGGGGTTGTTGAGGTTGTTGATAAGTGTACCCAGGATACAGTTGATACTGGTAGGTTGGGTGTTGCGCAACAAGACCATATTGAGGTTGGTACTGTCCCTGGTACGGAGGTTGAACAAATTGAGGCTGAGAAGTAACAACCGTACTTCCTAGAGGCATTTGGACCGAAGTCTGGACCGTAGATCCAGACTGAGGTAAAGAGGTCTAAGGAACAGATGCAGGAGCAGTAGAAACCGGAGCTGTCGATACTCCAGAAGAAGGTGGGGTAGATGGAGAAGATGTTGCAGTAGTTGCAATAGACGTTTGAGGTAGAGTACGAGGTGTACTAGGCCCAGCCTGAGAAACTACGGAAGGTGCAGAAGTTTGAGCCGTAGACTGGACGGGTTGCTGAGATGGACCAGCGGCCTGTCCAAGTTGGGATGACGACTGCACATTCGGTTGCAACACCTATTGATTTTGAGAGAGATCCCACACCAAATTCGTTCTGGGGTATTGACCTTGAGGATATGGAGGACCATAACCGGGTTGAGGGTAAGATTGATAATACGGTTGACCAGAAGGCCGTTGGTAACCTTGCGGTTGATACTGGCCTTGGGGTTGATAACCCTGAGGCGGATACTGGTACTGGGGTTGACCTTGAGGTACGTAAGAATATTGATTTTGGGGAGCATACTGATATGAAAGTTGACCTTGGGGTACGTACTGGTACTGGGGTTGACCTTGGGGTACATATTGGGTCTAAGGTTGACCTTGAGGAATGTACTGTCCCGTAGGGATGTACTGTCCTTGAGGTTGGCCCCCAGGCACAAATTGAGTACCTTCAGGTTTCCCCCCAGGCAGATATTGAGTACCTTGAGGTTGCTCCCCAGGCACATATTGAGTACCTTGAGGTTGCCCCCCAGGCAGTAACTAACTGCCTTGAGGTTGACCCGACATGATCAGAATTTCTTCTGCACTCAACTAACCACTACTTCCAGATAATAAATTTTGTTCGATAGGACGAGGAGATGCTCCTGAAAAAGTACCAGAAATGGACTAATACCCAACAGGAACAGACGGAGTGCCGTATAAATAGGCTTCCGAGATGACGGACTAGACATATATACAGGAGTAGTAAAACCTCTGGGTGGAAAAGGAATACGAGGTGGAGAAAAACTTAACCCTGAGTTGTCTAAATAATTTGTTAACGAAAGATACCAAGTAGTACTTCTAGGAGGACTGTAAAATATGGATTCACGCTCTCTTAGATCAATAGTAGGTAGATCTTCAAGGTAAGAAACGCCTATTTCTTATTCTGGAGCAAGTTCTTCAATAGCAATCAAACCAGAAGGAAGATTTTCGGTGATGACTCGTTCTACCCTAGGTGAATCAAGAACACTAGAAGTTGGAGTAAGAGGTTTAGATACTTGAGGTTCTTTGCCTATATCACTAGTAGATGAAACACTACAAGTAAGCTCGGAAACCGCAACAGCTTCAGGATTATAACCTGTTTCTAGACTTTGGTAATCGGGATGGACTACCAACGAAGATTCTCCTTCTTCAGGTGAACCTACTCTACTGCCACTAGGAGTTACAAGGATTTTCAAACCTTCGTAATGACCCGGGACGTCTTCAGGAGGTTCACCCCACAATCTACGGGATCTCCTCAACAAATTGGCCACGGTAACAACCTCAAGAGACTCGCCCCGAAGTCTACGCGACCGTCTCGGTGATTCAGCTACAACTAAAAACTTTTAACTACTACACACGAAAACAAAGTAAAATCTCAAAGCAAACCACCTAAAGTCGCTAAAGAACCAATCAAATTTGAAACATACGCCTAAAGAATCTAAGGCGTCAAACCACACACAAACAGTAAGCTCTCCGGACCAAAAACACTAGTTGGTGATGAAATCCAACCTCGTAGGATTCAGTAGAGAAATAGCGGGTGGAACAGTTACCCCGACAACCTGCTTAATGAATAGACTGGACCAAGTTCCTCCACTTTAACCGTCTCGAGTGAAGTGAACCCCCCAGAAAATCCAAGTGAGTCTAGCCGACGTCTGCTCCAGGTACAGTGGGATCTTCCCTCCACCGTCACCTTGGGTAGAATCCTAAGATAATGGTCACTAAGGTCACCAACAGCAACAAATACACATGGGGGAACAGTCTACACTCCGACAGCACGCAAGGGCAGAGTAACAAGCTAAATCCCCTTACCGGCTCCTTGACAATAATCCAAGGTTTACCGATAAGTGACCCCTAGGTCCTCAACAATGGATAATCCGAGGTTTACCGTTTGTAATACGTGCTTGTCTAGCATCGTTCCCAACTAGGGAGGATTGATCCGCTCACTGGTTCGGACACGAGCTCGTGCTTCTCCTTTAAGAGGAGCTTTCCCAGAGTATAAATGCAACAGTTGGATTTATCCTATCACAAGATAAGCTACTTGTTTGGTTTTGTTGTCTTGGAGAGTTAATTACTCTCCTACTCCAAGACACTAGCCTGATCTATATTGGTGCTTCAGAGCCCTAGTAAAAGAAAAGTTACTAAGTTGGTTTTACTTTAAGCATTAATTTTATGGCTTTTCTTTAAGACAAAAGGTAGTGGAGATGAAACTGATGGTGTGTAGACTCAACTCAAATCCACTAAAAAGATGCACTTAGGATGATTTACACTACTTTTCTTTTTCAATGAATTCCCTAGCTAAGAGAGTTGGAAAATGCAAACTTGATAAAAGCAACTTTCTTAACAGAAAATCAAAGAAACAATCTCTTTATATTTTCCAAGCATACAACACATGACCACTCATTACTTGCACGAAAATTCCTTTCTCTTTCAAAAGACTTCAAATGCTACTTAAAACAAACTTTGGAAAGGAGATGTTTTTGTATTTTTTCCTATTTAACAAAGCATATAAAACTATTCTAACAAAAAGCAATCTCAAAATTTATAAAAATCTATGAAATACTCACTCAAAAGAAAATCAAAAGGAAATTTACCTAAAAGCAAATCTAACGAGGCAAAAGCCTACTAAGATGATTCTAGGATGTTTTACTCGGCAATAATCAAACCAAGGACTAGCTCATGCAGAATCATAAACCAGTCAAAAAAAAAAATCAAACTCTTTTGTTCTTTTTCTCAAGAATGAAATTCACAACTCAATCAACAAGCTTCTTCGAAATTCCGCAAAGAGACAACACAAAGGTAGGTTTCTCACACAGGTAGACTTTATGACAAGTCCGACTCCTAAGAAGACTGATAAAACTAAAGAGATCCAAGGTTTCACAACTTCTAATGTCAAAGTCAGTACAGGACCAATGCAAAATCAAACCCTAGGGCTAGAACTTCTATGAATTCACTAAAACTCTTGACGCTAACGAAACAAGTTCAGGTGAAGATCTCTGACAGATAACCAGTGGATTTGGGCAGTAAAAACTAAATAAAGACAAAATCTAAGAGGAAAAATGGAAAATATGGAATTGTCTCAATTTTTGACAGGGTACGCAGGCAGCCTGTTTGCACAAGTGCGTGCACGCTCTGTGTACAAAGCTGCAGTGCATATAGGTACGCACTGTGCTTAACTCAGAGGGTGCGTACTACTAGAAAAACCAAGAAAAACTAAAATCTAACTTAACTCTAAGCTAGCCCACCCAAATACATAGTCAAACAGCCAAAAACCAGAAAACAAATGACTTTTCTCAGATCAAAGTTTCACACAAAGGAAAAATCATTCACATCAATGGAGTTCCCTAGTGGAGTCACTAATTTGTCAGGCGGAAAGAGTTAATTTTGCGAACAAAACCAACCTCCCTAGAAGCTTAAGGCTTTCTAGTGACAAACAAGACAATTTAGAACAATCCTTCTCTAAACATGCATTTACTATATAAGAAATCAAGTGTTTAGATCCTACCTGTAGTCCAACGCTGTTGTAGTAGTCCAACCTTGTTGTTCCGGATGAGCTCCTCCTTCTCTCCGAAACCTGCATTCACTAACAATCAAACGATTAAATAGCACCTGAATATCTCATAGAATAAAACATATTTAACATACATACCAAGGAGTATATGAAACAACTCATAAATAACAAATTGTTGAGAAGAATGGACTTATTTGTATTAATAGGAAACAAAAGAAACCATTACAACCTGAGCCTTGGTGTTGTGCAGGTCCCTCCCAGGGTACGGCGAGAGTTTTCCTTTACATTGATAAGCTGACCCACTTCCAAATGAAACAATAAAGGATGGGAATCTCTCCTCACAAGCTTCTATAAGGAAGTACTAATTTCAACAGCATCTACCCTTAGGAATATTCAGCTTTCAACCTCCCTCCCATCTGGCCCAATGCTTGTATTTATAGTGCTCTAGAGGAAGTTAATCAGGTCCACCATCAATGGGATAAACCCCTCTTTGGATGGGGTAGCTCCTCTCTTGATGGGATGAGTTCCTCTTTCATAGGGATACATGAACCATCTGGAGGCGCTCAATACACGTCGAACAAGCTTCTAGAATGCTCTACAAATCACCACAAGTAACTTTTTTAAGATGAAACTTGCGCCTTTTGACCTTTACAGGAGTACGCACCCACCCCTTTACATATAGAGCGTACAAGTACACGCAGGTATTGTGAACTTGGGTTGCGTACACGCAGGTAAGGTTGAGAGAAACTGCGTACCCAGAGATAAATATATTTTTAAAGACTTCCTCTCTTTCTTGAAGTTTGACATGGAGAGCAGAGGTATGAGACTTGCCAAGGAGGATAGTATGACAGTTGATGGAGCCATACTAACTGTAAATAGTCATGGTGACAAATTTTAGTGTAACAAGGTCATTTCCATGGACTTCATCACTGGGTTGCCTAAGTAGTGAGACTGCATGATCCCATCATGGTTGTTGTGTAGTTCGTTCCAGTCAATACTACATTTTGAATGGGCGATGTAGCATAGGTATTCATACTAGATGTGGTTAGATGGATGGTGTTCCAAAGAAGATTGTTTCAAACAGGGATGCGAAGTTAACTTACAAGTTTGGAAGGATTTGTTTGTAGGTTTGGGCATAGATTTGGCCTTCAGTATCGCTTATCATCCATAGATAGATGAACATACAAAGAGTGTCATCAAGATATTGGAAGACATGTTTAGGATGTATGTGATGCATCAGCAGTAGAAGTAAGAGTGTCTTCCACTAGTAGAGTTCACATACAACAATGGTTATCAGGAGCCATTAAGGATGAGTCCCTTCGAGGCATTATATGGGTGGAGTTTCTACACTCCCATCAACTGGAGTGATCCAGTTAACAGGGTATTGATTGTACCAGACATGTCGGCATACATGGAACAAGAAATGTAGGTGATCAAGAAGAACCTAAAGGAAGCACAGGATAGGCAGAAGATATATGGAGATTAGAATAGGTTATTCAAGGAGTTCTAGGTTGGGGAACAAGTGTACTTTCACATTTAAGAATTGGATCATGTGCCAAGATGGAACCATGGTTTTGTGGACCCTTAAGGATTGTTGAGAGGATTGGGCCAGTAGCCTATTGACTTGCACTACCTCTGACATTGAAAGTCCATGATATTTTTTATGTATCATTTCTTAAGAAGTATGTTAAAGATGTTGATCATGTGATTGACTGGTCTATATTGTAGGTGCAACCGAAAGGAGAATTCCATCTGGAGTCTCAGTGTATATTGCAAAAAAAAGTGCTCATGCTCTGGAATTGTTAAAACAAGCAATTTAAAGTGAAATCTAAGCACTTTGGGCCTAATGAAGCTACATGAGAGATGGCGTATCATATGCTAGCTATGTATCCTTCCTTGTTTGTCAGTTGAGGCAAAGCGGTTTTGGTATGGTGTTTTGGTATATGTCTTGTTATTTGTTTTGGTATATGTTTAGGTGATGTTCCTATGTGTACATATGTATATCGATCTATCATGTTGGTTTTCTTTTGAGCAAGGTGATCATTGTAAATGCTACATCGAGATATATTATAATGCTCCATGGATAGTAAATTTTATTTTCAGTGGTTTTGATGAGGTCTTGGTGTGGTTTAACACCAAGGATAGTTTTCCCCAATGGGGGTTTTTGTAACGCCCCTAGTGAAAATTCCATGTAATAAAGTACATAAAGGGAAAAATAATAACCACAGATGATGCAAAAATTATTCCAAGATGAATGTTGGGCAAAATCCTAGTGATGGCAATCACTTGTGATTGTTTATGGCTTAGGAAATTTGCAAAGGAAATGACTAAGGATTTGTGAAGGAAAAATGGCATTTTTCGGACATTTATTTATGAAAATAATGGAAATTAGGAGAAAAATGAGGTGAAAGGTCACAATTTGCATGTATGCAGGAAAATGAAGAAAAATAATGGAAAGTGAAAAAAATAGAGGCCTCATTCATAAAATGTCTTATGAGAATCAGTTGGTAACCTTTTTTCAGTTGAGTTTTGGAGGTCTCTCATTATTCTCTCTCTCTCTCTCACTCTTGGCCACTTAGAGTTTTCTTGGAGAATTTTTTAGCATTGGATCAAGAAAAGAAAAAGAAGGCAAGAGGAAGAAAAGACCAAGTAAGGAAATCCAGGATCAAATATCTACAATAGTATTCATTCCATGTATCAACTTGCATGTGTGTTTTCCTTGCTAGATTTGGCATGCATTGTATTGCATATGGTTATTTTACTATTGTGGCATGCGTTTTTCTTGGTGTAACAATGTTTTCAGCCTAGCCGTGCCATTTTTAGATAGCTATGATGTAATGTGGTTCTCATGTTTTAGTTGAGTTGGATTGCCAGATGGATTTGAAGCTGAGTGAGGTGGATCTCTGAAATGATAGAACACATGGCCGAGTAACCCCTAAACCATATTGTGGGTTTTGGTAAATCAAGATTTTGTGTTACCTCAAATGGCATAGGAATCCTTAGTGGTGAATGGCAGGATATACAGTAAATCCAAGAGGTGGCTTTCTCTTTATTGGGCTTAGTAATCCCAAGTTTGGGATATGCGGTAAAGCCTAGAGAGGGGGTATCAGTTTAGGGCCTAGTTATCCAGTTTTGGATTCTGTTAAAACCTGATAGCCTATGTGGTGGGAAAAATCCTCACGGTGTAGGTGGAGAAATTTGGGGACATCCATGTTTGTTTGGCCTAGTGATTAGGTGGAGATCACGGTAAAGTTTATTATGATGTGTTCATTTTGTTGGCCTAGTTATCTGGGATGGATTACGGTAAAGCCTAGTTTCTCTTGATGAGAGTGAGGTAGTTTAGCCTCGGTATACCCTAGTTGGTTCTTTTGGTTTGAGTCCCACATTCATGTTTGGAATATGGCATGAGGGCGATGGTTGAAAGAGATTTGGCTCAAACATTCTATGGCCAGGTGGAATGTGGAAGTCCCATCCTAAGTTTGATTTTTGCATCATTAATGAAAGGTTATTTCTCCTTGTATTTCTATTAGCATTTTGATGGATTATATGTGGTCTATATGGATGTACTTTGTTGAGTATTTATGTTGTTATTATGTTGTTTATATGTTTGTTTTATTAAAACATATATGTATGGCTCTCAGCATGTTTTTACTTGTATCTGAATGGATAATGTATCTATGGTCTAATAGATGGTAATGTAGCAAATGACATGAGGGAAAAATGGTTCTTAGCAATTATGAGATAAGTAAAAGATCCCTATGTTTATTTCTATTTTCTACGCTTGTGATTACATTCTTGCGACATGTTTGAGGTAGGGGTCTAATTAAGGTCTTGTTTAACTTATTACTTTTGCATCATTGTTTCCCTATTATTTTACTGCTTCTAATTTATCATTCCATTCTAGGTTGTGACCTTGGCTCTAGGCCAAAAAAAGTGGCTCAAATCCTGGGGATACTAGAAAAATGAGTCTTTGGACGCTAGTAGGTAAGCCTATGGGAGCGACTCTAGCTTTTTAGACAATGTCATGCCTATATCATGAGAGGGATTGAGCCTTAAGTTGGTCAAAACTTTAGTAGGACCCAAGGGGAATTTGTCTAAAGTGTTGGATTCATTCTTGAGGGACTTGAAGCTTATGATGAATGTCTGTGTGTTATGTTTCCATTGATTCCACTTCCTTAGGGTCACATAGGAGGTTGAATCCAATCATAGTAGCCTCTCATCATATCTTTACCTTGGTTGGCATGGTTACTTGGCTAGATGTGGGAGGAGGGTGTTACAACTAGCTTACACAGTGTTTTTTAAGGATTTAAATATTATTCCTATGTATAGTATTATTGGTGATTATAGTGTGATTTGAAAATTTATACGTATAGAATGTAAGCGAACTTTCAATTAAAAACATGTACTTTACTATTAAAATTGGTAAATATTTAGCAAATTTCATCCATTTAATCCTATATATGTAAGAAAATAAGAGATTTTAACCAAATTAGTGAATATTATTCTTAGAAAATGTCAAAGAAATAGCTTATTTGTGAAATTTTTGTTATGTAACCAGCTCAAAAATAGATACATCAACGAATTAAAAATTATCCTCTTCAAGGGGAAAAGCTCATTTACATTACATAAATGAACAATTATTGGATGATTAAAATGACAAAACCTCATTTCTATATATAGGATTCTAAGGCGTCAACATATAAACAGAGTCGACATAACAATAATAATGTAAGGGCACAACAATAACAATAAGGGGGATATACCAACAATAACAATGAGGGAATACACTAGTATTATAGAGACCTAACAATTTTATCCCTGAAATTTTCCCTACTAGCTTAATTACTCCCTGTTGCATATATTCCTGAGAAATCTTGTTTCAGCAGAGTTATGATAACAAATATTTTCTAGCTTATATTATTTTGAATAGGGAGACGTTCTCCCCTTTAAGATTTTGTAGGCCTAGTGGCCAATATGTCATTTGAATGTTGTAATATATTTATAAGGCTAAAATATATTTTCAATCATAGGATCCTGAAACTACCAGGTCCTTGTAGATCATTTAATTGTATTTGTAGTATTTTGATTTGATATAAAAATTCTATGTTTCTTAGTTGTAGATAGGTTTCCTTATACTACATATCTTTATGTAAATTGATTTCAAAGAAATCATGCTTTCATTTTATTTTATCACTCAATTTTTTGCATGAATTATATGTATTATTTATTGTTAATTGATGCCCTTGTCAAGGTCAATTAAATTTCCATAATTTATTCAATACATAGAAGCTATCACCCTTATTGCATCAAAAATTCCCCATAGTTTACTTTCTCATTTGTCAATATTTACTGGGCTTTGGACATTATAGGCATGTGTTGAAGCTACTATAGTGTTAGGTCCCTATAATACTAGTCATTCCCCCATTACTATTGTCTTTGTATCCCTTATTAATATTGTTGTGCCCCATAGAATCCCTCTATTTTTATTTTTGTGCCTTTATATTATTATTGTTAAGTCAGCTTGGTTATATTGTGACCCCTTAAACTCATATATATAGAGAGGAGGTTTTGTCATTTGAATCATCAAATAATTGTTCATGTGTGTAATGTAAAGGAGGTTGCCCCCTCGAAGAGTTTGAATTCTCAGGTGTTGATCTATCTTTTCTATATTTTTGTGAGCTAGTTTCATAACATTTGGTATCAAAGCTTTGGATTCTAGTGTTTCACTACTCCAAACATTTCATCATGGCATTTGCACTATAACTTTTTTTCTTCGACGTTTCAGACACTAACAAAAAAATCCAATTGGGTTGAAATAATTTTGAACCTTGGGTCCAAATTTCAGAGCTTTTAGCACTATATTTGCGGTGATATTATCTAAGGAAGTTGGCATTTTTTCAGATTCCTGAATTAGAGATTTTTAAAAAGGTACAGAAAGCAGATGGACTGTAGTTTCCTGTGTATATTTTTCAGATCCTAAGGTCAAAAAAGTGACATGTGGCACTTCATACAAGTTCGCTCTTCTGAAAAGGCATATAGTTAGGTCATCTTGGGAGATTGTGCATAACTCTTTCTTGGAGAATATAAATTCAATCAGACTGGTGGCATTAGAAAGACAATGCAGAGGTTTTCTAAAGGTCACAAGTTCAGAAGTGGAAGATCTGAAATTACAGAAATACATTAGATACAATATCAAACTCCTACAAAGTGGAAAAAAAGGTGTGTAGATTTTCTTTTAAATTTTTGCATAAGCTTGGTTTGAAAAATTAGTTTGAAGGAATTCAAAGGGCATAGTGAAGAATTATTATCAGTAATTGATGCCCTGAAGAAAGAAAACAGAAACACCTAGGAAGCAAGCTGAAAGCTCTAGCATCACTCATGAAGAAGAGGAAGAAATGCAGCATGATATATCAAAACTACAAGACCAAGTGCAACAAATGTCACTCGTACAAAAAGTAATAGAATAATATGAATGGTTTAAAGAAAGATGTAGAAGCTAAGATGAATGGTTTAAAGAAAGGTGTAGAAGCTAAGATGAATGATGTGGAACCTAAGATGGATGATTTGAAGATAGATTTGAAGACATATTTGAAGACAGGCATGGAAGATTTGAAAACAGATTTGACAATGTTTCTACAAGAAATGCTTACTAATAAAGAAAGGGTAGTAAAGAAAACTCATGATGAAAAATAAATAAATGTTAATCATGATTTTATAGACTATAACGTTCGATTGAAGCACCACCATGTTCCAAAGATTGATATGAGGAAGTTTGATGGAAAGGATCCCACAACATGGTTACTATAGATGGAGCAATTTTTCGATCTCCATCATGTGCAAAACACAAAAAAGGTACATATTGCAAATTTATATTTGGAACCAAAACAGTTTATATGGTATCGATGGCTTTGCTCTCATAAACAAATTGTCACTTGGGCAACTTTTATGGAAGAAATGACAACAAATTATGAGGATACAAAAAGAAAGATTTCTTTTAGCCCATTGATAAATCTCAAACAAAAGGTTTCAATGATGGAGCACATTGAGGACTTCCAAAAATTGAACATAAGGGTAGAAGATATTCCAGAGGAGCATAGGATTTATGTGTTCATAGGGACTTTAAAGGATAATATCCAACGTGAGGTTCTCCTTTGGGAACCTAATTCATTGGAGAAGGCATTTAGGTTAGCAAGAAAAATGGAAAGCAAAATTATGGCAACCAAGAAGCCTACCACTCACAACTATAAATATGGAAGTGTTGTTGCCATTAGCCTTCCACAACCTACAAAGTTGAGACCACAACAATTGGAAGAAAAAAGAGAAAAACCTCTTTGTTACAGTTGTGGCAACAAATACACTAAAGGTCATAAGTGTGCTGAGAAGAAATTATATTCTACATAGATTATGAAGAGGAGGAAGAAAAGGAAAAAGAAATTTCAAAATAAGAGGATATACTCCAGGAACAAACCCTATATAAAGAAGAACTGAATCCGACCATATCTTCTAATGCATTGGCTAGAATTACCACTCCTCAAACCATCAAGATAGAAGGACATATCAAGAAGAAAAGGGTAATAGTGTTGATTTATTTAGGAAGTACACACAATTTTATTCATTGTAAGATAGAAAAAGAATTGAATTGCTTCTTATATCCAGCACCAGAGTGTCAAGTGATGTTTGCAAGTGGAGGAACCATAAATTTCTCTTGAAAGTGCCATAATATCAAGCTATCCATGGCAGAATATGCATTAATAGCCCAATGCTTTCCATTCCAATGGGTGGTGCTGATGCTATACTAGGAGTCCAATGGCTACAATCCTTGGGTACAATAGCTTTTAATTTTCAAAAAAAATTCATGAAATTTTCTGCAGAAGGAAAGGAATTTGAACTAAGGGGTATTGCAAGGAAACCAAGAAAAATAATCAGCTCTAACGGTATGACAAAGATTCTAAAGAAGGAACAATGAGGTGTAATTACATAATTATGTTCACCACATGTTTCCATATTGAAATCATCTATTTCTCCAGATCTCCAAAAAGTCTTGGACAATCATTCCAAGGTATTTGAGACTCCCAAAGGTCTCCCACCCATTCATGATCATGATCACACTATTCATTTGATTCTAGGAAGTGTTCCTCCAAACATTAGGCTGTACAGATATCCTTATGCCCAAAAGAGTGAAATTGAATGTATGGTTTTAGAAATGCTAGAGGTTGGTATAATTCAACCTAGTCAGAGTTCTTTCTCTGCTCTAGTAGTATTGGTGCACAATAAGGATGGATCTTGGTGCATGTGTCCAGATTATAGGGAGCTCAACAAGCTCACTATTAAAGATAAATTTCCCATTCCTGTCATTGATGAATTATTGGATGAATTGCATGGATCAATTTACTTCACCAAGTCGGATCTTCATTCACGTTGTCATCAAATCAGAATGAAGACTGAAGACATTCTGAAAACATCATTTAGAACTCATGAGGGTCATTACGAATTTTTGGTCATGCCTTTTGGCCTTACCAAAGCACCTTCTACATTTCAAGGTTTGATGAATTCCATTTTCAAACCCTTCCTTAGAAAATTTGTGTTAGAAATTTTTGATGATATTACTAATATACAACAAGTATTGGAAGGACCGTGTTGAACATGTTGACAGGGTGCTCAAACTATTGAAGGAGAAACAATTATATGCAAAAATCTCCAAATTTTTCTTTGGAGTAAAAGAGGTGGAATATCTGGGACATATTGTATCTCGTGAAGGTGTTAAGGTAGACCCTAGTAAAATTAAAGCCATTAAGGAATGGCAAATCCTCACATCCATAAAGAATCTGCAAGGATTTCTCGGGTTGATAGGGTATTATCGCAAGTTTGTTAAGAATTATGGGAGAATAGTAGCACCTCTCACAACATTATTGAAGAAAGATGCATTTTCATGGACTCGAGAAGCAACAAAGGCCTTCAAACATCTTAAAGATGCAATGTGCCAAGCACTGGTCTTAGCTACACCAGACTTGACAAAAACCTTTATTGTGGAATGTGATGCTTCAGGAAATGGAATTGGTGTTGTTTTAATGCAATATGAAAGACCCATTGCTTTCAAAAGTCGTCCAATCAAGGGAAAGTATTTACACAAAGCTATTTATGAGAAGGAAATGTTGGCAATACTACATGCACTTAAGAAATGGCAACCCTACCTAATGGGAAGACACTTCAAAGTAAAAATGGATCATGATAGTCTTAAATGGATCACAAAGATGTTGGGTTATGACTTTGAAATCATCTACAAAAAAGGGAAGCAAAATGTTGTGGCAGATGCACTCTCAAGAAAGGGCGAGGATGTGGAAGCATTATTGTGCACCATTTCTATTATCCAACGAAATTGGATAAACGAAGCAAGGGAGGAATGTAAGAATGATGAAGAAGTGTGGGCACTTATTCGAATGTTATAACAAGATTCCATTGCATCTGATACATTTAGTTGGAAAAATGATTCGTTATGGTACAAAGATCGCTTATACCTCTATAAGAATTCCCAACACAAACAAAAAACATTCTTATTAAATTTCACACTTCTCCCTTAGGAGGGCACTCAGGATTTTTAAAAACTTACCACGGGATTAAGAAGCAATTTTTTTGGGATGGCCTTATATCAGATATTCAAAATTTTGTGGCAAAAAGTTTGGTTTTCCAACAAAATAAAGTTGAAACAATTAAGACCCCAGGTCTATTACAACCTTTATAAATTCCAAGCCAACATTGGGAGTAGGTTTCAATGGATTTTATCACAAGTTTACCTAAGTCTGAAGGAAAGAGTGTCATCATGGTAGTAGTTGATAGACTTATCAAGTATGCACAATTTTGTGCATTGTCACATCCATTTATAGCCAATACAGTTTCTACCGCATTTATGGAAACAATTCAAAAGGTACATGGAAACCCAAAGATTATTGTAAGTGACAGAGATCCCATTTTCACTGGAAATTTTTGGACATAATTATTTTCTTTTCTTGATACTTAGTTAGCTCATAGCTCATCTTATCATCCTCAATCTGGTGGGCCAACTAAGATAGTAAAAAAATGTTTGTAAGGATATTTTCATTGCTTTCTATCTGATAAATAGACATAATGGGTCAAATGGTTGCCTCTTGTTGAATGGTGTTATAACACTTCCTTCCATATTGCAGCAAAAATGACCCCGTTTATGGAACTTTATGGATATCAACCACCATCCATCACATCATATTTAAGAGAAAATTCTAAGGTTTAAGCAGTGGAACATCACATCGAGCATCAACAACAAGTTCTTCAACTCTTAAAGGATAATCTCACGTTGGTGCAGAATAGAACAAAACAACAAGCATATCAACATAACAGTGAAAGAAGCTTTGATGTAGGTGACTGGGTATTCCTACAGTTACAACATATAAACAAATGTCCCTCAAGCAATCTAAGAAGGATAATAGATTATCACCAAAGTATTATGAATCATACAAGGTGTTGCAAAAGATTGGTATTATGGCATACAAATTGGAGCTTCTTGCAACTTCTCGAGTGCACCCAATTTTCCATGTTTCATGTTTAAAGAAGGTTATAGGTGACAAGCTCCCAGTTCAAACAATATTTCCAAAATTTGAGGAGGAAGGAAAAATTATATTGGAACTGGAAGCAGTCACAGAAACAAGAACTTGACAGCTACGAAATCGATCAATTTCAGAATATCATATCAAGTGGAAGAACTTATCCACTGAAGATTCCACATGGGAGAATGATAATTTTATACAAAAGCATCAAGAACTACTCAAGCATTGAGGGAAACACTTTTTTGAAGGAGAGGGGCATGTTAGGTCCCTATAATACTAGTGATTCCCACATTACTATTGTTGTTGTATCCCTTATTGATATTGTTGTGCCCCTATTGTCCACATATTTTTATTATTGTGCCCCATAGAATCCCTCTATTGTTATTTTTGTGCCTTTATATTATTATTGTTGGGTCAACTTGGTTATATTGTAACCCCTTAGACTCCTATATATAGAAAAGAGGTTTTGTCATTTGAATCATCAAAGAATTGTTCATTTGTATAATGTAAAGGAGGTTGCCCAGTCGAAAAGGCTGAATTCTAAGGCATTTATCTATCTTTCCTATCATTTTGTATGTTGGTTTCATAACATATAGCCCCCCCTAAAATTTACCTACATTCTAATTTTGGAGCTTCCCTTTTATCTTATGAACTATCATTTTGAGTTACTTAGGACTTCCTTGGTATTACTTTTCTAAGTGTTAAGTTTCCTTCTAGTAATCTCAAGTGTCACAACTTCTTGTTCTTACGTGCCTAACTTGTGGAACTCAATTTTTCAATTCATAATGAAAGTCATTCCTACTCAATCACAACTGTACACTACATCATGGTAGTGATTGTGCATGCCTTGATAATATGGATTGTGCAATCCCTATGCTAGTGAATTGTGAAAATCTTTGTGATAGGAAACTACATAGCCTCTTATGTCAGTGAACTGTGAAATTCCTAGAGATAGTTAGTTGCACACTCTCTGAGGATAGACATTATGCACTCCATGTGGATATCCAACATGCATCACTTTTTAAGAATGTAGACACACGTTCTAGAGTTAGCATTGTGACAAGTGAAATTTAACTAACTCTAGCTCCTATATTTCTAACATGCATGTGAAAAACCTAACCCTAGGACTATGAGTGCTCACCTATATAATAATCTAGCCTGGAGCTCATTCTCACACTCATATTTGGATCTCTGCACATTTATTGAGAAAAAGGAGATTTTTGTTTCACGTGCCCTCTTATTCTAGGTAAGTTTCATAGCTTTCACTTTTATCTTCTTTTACCATCACTTTTGTCATTTTTACTTTCATAAGTGTCGTGTGTCTTTATTTTTGCATTAAAAGTGTTACTTTTGATATATTTATCTCTTGCATGTGTCATTTCTCTCTTTCATTTTTCTTTTCTAGTGTAGTTTCATATTCCAAGTCCTTTCGCATTCCTGTAATCATTTCAAATTAATGCACCTCATGTGCACCTCCCAATATATTCCTCTCTTCAACTATGCATTACATAACTCTAATAAAAAATCATGACATCCTTGCACACTATGGTTGTAAATTGTACAATCCCTAGCCTCATCTACGCATTACGTACTTTCATCTAGTAGCATGCGCCCTCTTTTCCACTACTAATTCAAACTATACAGTAGAGAATCCATCTCTCTGCAATTGCACATTATGCAATCATAAGACCCAAACCTTCAATCTTGCCTCTTGCTAACCAAACATGTGCAAACTCTCATCTTTGCCATTTCACAATGCACACTTCTAGTGACCAGTTAAGTCACCCTTGTATTAAGTTTTCATCTTGTGATTAGAGCTGGCAAAATCCTCCCTCTCAGTGATTTCTTGTTTCATTTGATAGATTGATAGAATAGGAGATTTTATGTGGAACTGACTTTGCGTTACCATGAGTACATCTCCACCTCCAAGTGCTTCCATTTAAGATCTTATCAATCTTACTTCCTCCACTCACACAATGCCTTTGGTTACAAGACAAGCACTAGCTAAGGAAGCCACTAAAATAAATACTAAAGGTGCTAGAGAAACATCTAAATCAAGAGACCCTATCTGGGAAAATATTAGGTGTTTTCTGGGTAAGTCCACTACTATATCATGATTGACCATAAAAGATGATTTCAACAAGAATAGTTCCTATAGGATCTAGAATATAGATAAATCTACATTAATGTTAAGAGATCTGGGTTCCACAAAATTGCTTACAGATATCTAGTGCTACTATATGCAGAAGAAATTAGATGGATATTGCAAAGTCTAGACTCCAAGAACATTCTTCTCAGTAGTGCGAGTGGGAAGGAGCTCGTGACATATTTGCCACATGATCTACATTCATACTATAAATTTTCTAGGCAAAAATATTATCTAAATTCGCACTATAATGCAATTTTGGTGGATTTGAATACAAAGGATATGATCAGATCATTGTGGTGGGAACTAGCCAACTTTCATCAACAACCAAATGGGATCTATAAGACAAAATAATTAAAGAAAATTTACCAATACCTCATGGAAATGTGTTGTAGACCGTATGGATGAGAAAGCACCAAGTTTTATGAATAAGGATGAATGACATGATTTACCTGATAGTTATAGAAGGAAATATCCTTAATTGGTCATATATATATTTTCCAACAACTACAATTCAATTTCACAAAGGAAAACATGAACAGACAATGTGAGAAAACTAATTTCTTTATGTCTACAAACCTTCTTGATGGAAATTTCATAGGAAATGAGTTTACAGGTCTAGAGTGGAAGTGGACTTGACAACAACTCTCTGTAAACATATATTTCAAACTACCTTCATAATTTAGATACAGGGGAGTTTCCAAAAGAATAGTTGAGCACTTTTTTGTTGTTCTCTATCAAATGATATTTGAATTCAAGGCTCCTTGCATGAGTGATCAAGCCAAATAAGTGATTAGTGAAGTTGCATATTGCTTCTCTTATTCTTAGGGAACCTATATTGGAGTCTTCAAATCCCAAAATCCACCACATCTTTTACTGAAGTTTGTGACTGATAATATGAGCATGGAGGAGATTGGATATTAGCTTTTATCAAGATTGTCATAGATATTATAGAAGAAGAATTCACCATGGCCTCTTCTTTCCTTGCAAGTGAGGTATTATGAGTTGAAGAGTGTGAAGGTAGTAAAAGAAAAATTTATATAACTTAACCATCTCAGGTTCGATGAAATTATTTTTCATAGATATGACCCTAGGGGAGTATGAAAACAACATTTTTCTACACTACATTTCACCTATCCATATTTTCCTATCGTTCAAGTAGACGAGGAAAAGATTAAGAATTGGTACAATGATTCCAGAGTAACTAGGTGAGGTGTTGAGGTAGGTCCTTCTAACATAGTTCAAGTACCATACATTTTTCAAGAATGGAACCAACAAGAACTTCCTACTCAAGATATTGTGGTCAAGCCAAAGGGGAAGATTATATATGATCCAGAAGAAGAGAGGAGCAGAAAATTTAAAGCAGATCCAAACATCAAAGGCATAATTGAAGTAGAGAGGAAAAGGAAGGAAGAGGAATAAAAATAGAAAGTAGATTAGAAACAAGAAGAGGAACGAAGGCAGGAGGAAGAAAGGAAATAGAAAGAAGACCAACAAATAAGTAAAAGAGAATATATGAGGAAAATAAAGGAATATTTCAGAGAAAATATAAATAAATAAATAAATACAAATAAAAGTACAAATAAATAAATATAAATTAATTAATTAATTATTTAAAAAATTAAAAAAATAGATAAAAATAATATAAATAAATAAAATGAAAAATTGTAGAATAAAAGAGAAGAAGAATAATGATGAAATCAGTTAGAAGAAGGAGAAAGAAGGAGAAAACATGAAAAGGATTTATAGGGCTAGTAGGTAGATTAAGAAAAAGAGGAGGATGATCAAGAAGTATATATTATTTTGATTGCAGAATAAACAAGCTATTGTTCCCCACCTCGTACTATCTTCCATCTCCCATTCAACGAAATGGTAATAGTTCCTCCATTGAAGGACAGGGTTATGAAAATTTCAAACTTCACCTTCGATAAACTCAAAAGTAGAATAGTATACAAAATAATAAGGTGTTTTATGAATGGCCCTAATTGCCATGTTTTCATCAATACAAAAAGGGTGATTGTGCTAAATAATAGGAAAAATACAAGAGTAGTCGCAACAATGAATACAAGATTCGTTGAAGACACTAAGGAGAACATTGATTTATTGATGTGAGAAATTGGATAATTAGCAAAGTAATTGGATTTTTAAAGGAAACACGTTGATCATCTCTTGGTCAAGAATCGTATATTGTCTTCCATAATTTCAATTAGAAAGGAATTCAAACTAGCAATACTTGAAAAATCAAGTTGCTGGAAGATGCTATGAAACAATTATACGATGAGATATTCACTCTCCATGAGGTAGTGGTGCTCTTGCATGAAGTGCAGAAAGGATCACAGAAGATGGTGAAGGTCTTGAAAATATATTACACAATAACATATGTGATCCAATATCGGGGCACCAAATATTAGAATACACCTATGATGCTGGTCAAGAAAAGTAGACAGGATGCTAAAATGGATAGGGAAGAAATCAATATGTTTTTACCAATCTACATTAGCTTCATACATTCATTACCAACACCATACTATCATATTCATGACCTCATAATGGATTGGATTAATTGGTAAAGATGCACAAGGTACCTTTTGTTAGCGCATCTATAGAAATAAATGGTAGGAGCATTATAAAAAGAGAGATAGAAGATTTCTTGAGCAACATCAAATAGGTGACCACTCAAGATGAGCTCAAGGTGACCAAAGAATATATTCTACAATTTGTAGCTAAGCCAACTAGGATACACATGAATTTAATTATGATGTTGAGCAACATTCAAACAAATTCCAAGACCATATATCCAATGCACTCGTGGGTAAAATCAGATATAACATTGATACACCTATGAAGGTTGAGCACATAACAACAGAGTACACCTCTTGGCACCAATATCTTACAATGAAGTTACATGTTAACATTGTAGAGTTATAGTTTCCATAAATTTTAGCATGATGTATTAATGCATCTAATGGATATATCCACTTTTTTTCCATTTTTTCATTTTATATTTTGAAAATAATAAGAAACGTAAAATGTATAAGTGGAAGTAAAAGAGTCACATAGGGAATATGAAGATTCATTAGGTAGCTCAAAGGTTAAAGAGGAGTTCAAAAGGAAAATGGAATCTCAAGAGTCATGAGGGAGCTCAAGAGTCACAAGGGGAAACAATGTAAACTTTGAAACAGAAACTCTAGCCAAAACACCGCCAAAAAATGAAAAATAGTGCTAAAAACGAAAAGTGTGTATACTAGAATGATGCTTTTTTAGGGTTAATTTTCAACATATTTTAAGAATGGAAGTAAAACCAATTTTTTTAATGCAAAAAACAATTATTTTTGAGGAAAACTACACACTATTTTTTTTGGTTGAATAACATTTTTCTTTCCCACGTATAATTTCAACATCTTTTAGTAATGATAATAAGAATAAAATAATGGGATTCAAAACACATTAAAATTCCATCAGTTTTCATCCATGTTGTTAAACCTATAATAACATGACCCTAAAGATCATTAACATTCTAATTTTTTTCAACCATGACATTGAAGATAATAAAAAACTTGAAAATTTTCAACCATAGAATTAAAAAAAATATAATTTTTCAACACATTTAAACCATGACATCATGAAAAAATTGGTGGGCTGCAGTATTGCAGTAATAATGGTACAACTCCTGGGACTCCCTTCTTTACTTTTATCAACCCGGTAGTTCATAACAAACTTGGAAGAGACAGTGTTGTATGCACAAGTACTAGCTCTTGCCGCAACTGTCACTTGGTCAGCTGGCACAAGTCCGCTAGGAGCTTAATACAACTTCTATGAGCTCAGAAGAAGATTTTTAACTAATTGATGGAATCTAACTCAAAGGAGGCTAATCTACTTGCAGAAAGAAACTGAAAAGCTAAATGTAAATGCGAACCCTAAGAAGCCCTAATTTTACCAGCTAGCCCTACAGACGCAAGAAAGAGGATGAAAGCTAATGAAAGAGATGCAATTGACTTATAGGAAGGTAAAATGCATGTGACTAAGCTACTTCTACATTAAAATCTGGAAAAAAAACATCTTTTTGTATTTTTGAGTAAGTTGTCAGAATTATCATGCATGTGCTTTAACTGGTTTTTGATTGTGCAGAGGTGGATTGGTGAAATGAAATGCTTGCAGGAGGTTGGGAAGGTTAGAAGAGGGACTAAGGGGTCCCTAATGCCCTTCCAGAGACTTTCATAGAGTTTGGCTATCAAGAAACCACTTTCGTGAGCCTCTACAGGAAGTCTGCAGGGGTTCTATAGGATGTTCTGTAATTTCTACAAGATGTTCTGTAATTTCTACATGATGTTCAAAAAGGGGCTTTTGGAGGGTTGATGGAGGGACAAAGGTGAAGAAGTGGGTATGGAGGTGAGATAAGGGTGTGAGGAGCTCCAGGACTTGGTGGATGGAGCTGAGGAGTGGTGAGGATGGTTGGATTTGTTCAAGGAGGAGTAGAGCAATGTTGCACAAAAATATGGGAATTAGGGAAAAACAAGCAAATGTGCAAGAATCCTAGTTAGAGGATGGAGCAGGAGGGACTAATGGAGTACGGGCAGATAGAGAAGTATTACAGGTGCTCTACAAGTTATTTCTCAAACTGAACAAACAAAGACTTGGGAAATCAATGACCTAGTTACTTTAACCTATTCTGACCTAGATAACAGCAAAGAAAATGAACAAAAGTTTATTTGCAACGAAATCATGTGAAATAACTATGTAACTAAGCAATCCTGAACCTGATCATGTAACCACAACTGGTATCAACTTCTGCAAATGAGAATCTAACAGTAATAATTGCATGATGAAGCAAAGATAGTGTTTTTGGTGGCAGCAAGGTCACCTTGGTCCCAACTCATGGTCCCACTGAGGGAGAGGTGGGATCAGAGGTGCTTGATAACCTTTTTCTAAAGATCTTCTCTGTTATTAACTTATCAAACCAATCTGAACATGAAAAGCCTCTCTAATCATCAATAATGACCTAGGTAACTAGTAATATATTAATCTACTTAACAGAAATTATTTTGCATTAAAAACAAATAACAATACACAAAGGAAGCCTTGGCACTTGGGTTGGGCCCAACCCTAAGAGCTACAGGCTCCTAAGAGAAACTCAGAACTGATGCCAAATAAAGCTGCTTTCCATTAATAAAAAATAACCATGTCACAAATAAAGTTATATAGCAGCAGGTACAAAATGAGCTAAGAAAATAATAGCTCTATAGTGCAAAATACAACAGTTCAAAAAGAAACCTACGAAGGCTAGAAGCCTTCCTATTTATGCACTATGAGGGTCTCCAACAACCCTCCTTAACTCGAGGGGCTCAGCTTCTCAAATTGCTAGTGATCGGTCACTTTGCACAAGACTACTCGTCTGTCCTTGGGAATCCTTTTCGGTGGCCTGCTAAGCTCCGAGCTGAGGGTGGAGATTTCGAGGAAGGGGTCGTTTAATGCAGGAGACACCCTTCCTACGAAACCTCACCGTTGTTCCTTCATGCCTGGTTGTCATGTGGCTCATAATTGCTTGGCCTTGGTCCAAAATTTGTCCAAAAATCTGCATTAACCACGTGTTATCCTTCTTGGTCAAGTGAATATCCTCATTCATTCAACTAACATAAATATACTCAAAAAACATGCATAAACTATGAAAAATGGTGGATTGATGAAGAACGGTTAGGTAAAATGAGCCCAATAAGTTACCCAATTCTGGGGCTCATCATCACCCCCTACTAATGGGTTGCTCACCTCTGAGCAACTAATCCAGCTCATCATCCTTGATTGCCTTGATCGCCTCTCTCACATCCCAGGCCTCTGAGGTGATATCTTCTTCACGGTCTTGAAATCCTAATTTTCTTTCCACTTCTTCCCATTGCCTGTGTTCCTCCTCTTCTTTGACTCCCTCCAGTAGCCCCAAAAGCAAGGGAGGACTGAACTTGAGGCTGATCTAGCTGGCCTAAAGATTCTACATGGACTATTTGTAGAGGGGTACTCTTGCCAAGGCCTCCCTCATCCTTGTTGGGGAGTGGTATTCTCTAATTTTTAGGTTGTGGGACAGTGTGTTCCACCTCTGGGTAAAAGCATGAACACAGTTATCCCCCAACAGTCTCTCCATGTCCTCAAAATGGGCTATGGCTTGAGCTTGTCATTCAATGTAGTCTGGTAGGGCCTGAGAGTCATTGGCCAAGTGCTGGTGGGCATATATTAATGCTGAGGGATCCTCCGGCTTTGCTCTGATCATTAGTGGTTTCTTTAGTTCATTGTCCATAACATTTCGGACCTTTGCTGCTCTCTTTTCTTCATGATTTAGCCAAGAGGCCATGGCTATAAGTTGTACATCTCCTACCACAACGTTGGAGTCCCACAAATTCATGTTGGGAAGGGCGAAGTTGTGTAGGTAGAACTCCGATAAGTTTTCCTTGTCCTTTGATGAGCTATTGTAATATAAAGCCATGAATTGATGGTAGTTTTGAAATGAAGTGGTGCCCCTTTGGGTCAAGGTGTTAATCTGGATCTGCAACCACTGATACTTAAGGTATAAGGCATATGATTTGGCAGGTTTCCTACATTGCATTGCCTCCACTACCCAGTTGCCATGCAGGCCAGTTGGGCCTCCTTCTCTTGTACCTATTGCCTTAGAGACTGTATCTCATGTGCCGCTTGCAATTCCTTCTCCTGTAGCTATCTAGTTAGTGCCTCAATTTCAGCCTAGAGCCCATCTCTTCTCTGCTATTCATCAGGGGTTTCTTTGTCTGTTGTGGGTTGTTCCTGTTGCCTCTATTATCCCAGGGTGTGGGGCCTGTCTTCCTTATAGTGTCCCTGTAGCTGTAGCTGCTGTTTAAGTAGCTTGTTTTCTTACTATAGCTTGGCCCACTGACTGCTTTCCACATGCCTTACCATAACCAATTCCTTTCTTGCCTCCTTGAGTTGTTATTCCAAGGGACCTATGTCTGCCACACCGATGGACTTGGCAATCTTCATCCAAGTGTGGGTCCTCACTCTCTCTTCTTTTAGTGCAAAGAAAAGTGGCATTGTGAATTTTTGGGGAATTATCTTTCCGACCTCTAACAGGTTATATTAGGAGACCAAGCTAGGTTGGGGGCTTGGTTCCACAATGTTCTCAATCTTTTCTCCCTCTTATGATGATTTAGCTGCCTTTTCTTCCAATTCCTCAGTCTCCTATAGCCTAGCCAGCGTTTCCTGTAGAACTGTCACAACTTCCTGTAGAGAGGTCTTTATGTCCATCATTTCAATCCTTTCTCTCCAGGTGGATGTCCTCAAGCTTCCTCGTTCATAGGTGATGGATGCCTTTGAAGGAGACCTTTCCTTTTGTTTAGCTGTCACGTCTTCAATCGTAATTGGCTCCTTTGAACTGTTTCAACTGTTTCGGTTTGCTTGGCTGGATGTGTCTTTCCTTTTAATTTATGTGTTGTGGCCTTGGTTGTGCCCTCCTTTGTTTGGACTTTTTCAGTCCTCTCTGCTCTACTCTGCAATCATTTTTCCCTAGGGATTTGTGCCATTGTTCCTCCCATAGTTTTAGGCTCGACAATTTGGCCCTTTCCCGTTCCTATTTCTGTCCATTTTGTGTTTGTTTGCCCTATGTTTCTTTACCAACAGTTTTCTCTCCTGCCTCAGTGTGATCCCTTTCTTCACTGTTGGGTGAGGTGAGCTCCTCAGCCAAAATTCAAATATCGTCGTCTTTGTACATGTTTCGGAAAATCTCCCAGTTGAGGGGGACAGTGTAGGTGTGGAGGGAATCTTCCACTAAAGCTTGATGAGCCCATGATGGGCTAACTGATCTAGTGTCCCTTCCTTCAATTTTGTGCCACATTCAATTAATGATTGTAGAGGAAAATAGGGGATGCTCAACTTCTTTTTTGGAGGTAAATCCAAACCATGTCTTAGTTCACTCAGCAACCGGAAATGATAGTTGTAGACAATACTAAACCGCCCCTCACAGGTAATGTATTTGATGATTTGGAAACTAACTTTTCTCCAAAGAGGATGTAAGCTGACTCTCCAGACCCTGTTCTTGTCTTCAGCAAGATGTTCCTTAGATTGGAAGAATTCTTTCTTGGCTTTTTGGCCCAATGCCCTCTCCTATTTGCTCCAGGGTATCCTTAATGGAAGACTAGTAACGTGACTAATGAGCTTAGGGATAAGCTTTAGGGTCAACGCTCTGAAATTCACTGTCGCCTGTGTCTTCGATTTAAGTTGCAGGGACATTAAGAATTCCTCCATTATCTCATCGTCATGACCATGAATTTTGTCACAAAAGGTCATCCAATTGGCACAGTTGAAGAGGTTCACCACCTCAGGATGTTCATGCAATTTACTGGAATCCGAGGGTTCCTTCTTAATAAACACCACTGGCATGGTGAGACTGCTCTGTTTTATGCTCTGAGTAGAAAGAGAATGTTGTTTATGGTTTCCTCCTTTGAACTTCAAGAAAGGATCTCTCAAGTGTGTAAATTTTAATTTGCACCAATTCCTTGGTTCTAAGGCTTTTGCTGCCCAAAACTCGATTGTTTGGGTATAAAAGGAAAAATTGGGTTTCCACAGGCAGAATACAGAGCTTAATTTTTATTCCCAGCGTACATACAACCATGTAAATTCAAATTCTTCATACACAGGTTAGCCCTCACAGTGCTTTATCTTTTCTACAGGAGAATTTTTTTTTGTGGAGGAGAATTTTGACGCAGAACCAACTGAGAACATTCGTGCAACACACATGCAAACTGCTACTTTCGACTCACAGGCAGACTTGTCTCTGACTTTCCTATTCAAGATAGTTCAATTCACCACCTTTCCGAAACATACCGTGCATGGAAGAGTGTTTTCAAGCCTACCTCTCTCGGAACTCCAAATTCGACAAAGAAAAGTCCATGCTTCTCTACTCCGGAAAGCTATGTTGTACTTCCTGTAGAGCTTCTTCCTATAGAACTCTCACTGGCTTCTGTAGGATGTCACTACACCCCTGAATGAGCCCAGTACGCGGGAGATTTTTGAAACAGGCCGAAAAGCTCGGTGGAGGATGATGGGTTAACAGATTGTGGAAGCAGAGGACACGTACTTCAGCCAAGGACATTGCATGTGCAAATGAACAGCGGGTGGTGAGAGTCTTCAGCCAAGCATCTATTACTTGCGGCGCAATTTGTGGTGAGGGGGTGAGGTGGCCAAACCGAACCGTTAGTCCAACGTCACAGCCATCATTTCTCTGTATGTCCTTGGCCATCATCACCTCCCCTCTGCCATTAACCGCCACCACCATTGCTAGTCCTAACGTTTTTCCCCGGCTAGACACTCCACATGTGTTGGCTCTACGGCTCGTTGGTAATTTTGAATGTAACTGAGCTTGTTCGGA
>APFE030787151.1:29197-82484 GCA_000404065.3 Pinus taeda
CACTGTCTGCCCTAGGCACCTCGAAGAGGTTTTCACCCAAGGATCCTTTTATTCCTTCTTTTTTTTTTATGATCAAGGTGTGGGTGGAATAGAGGCAGGGCCCTGCTCCACTACTAGCACTGACTTTCCCAAAGTTTCAATGAACTCCTGCCTCGAAAGGGGTTTCCTGTAGATTTTCAATCGATGCCCATTGACAAGCATGGGGATGGCTTCTTCATCAATGGTCCTGATAAGGACTGAACCATTGTCATTGCATTTTTCCACTATATATGGTCCTAACCATCTTTTATCTTGAGTCATACAGCATTGTCCAATCTCCTTGCTAGAATTGCTTTTCATTAAGGTGTCGGTCATTCCATATCTTCCTCTGGAGTTGAACTACTTCTGAGTGGAGGAGGGCCTACATTCTCTGTTCATCTAATCCATTCATCTACAGTAATCTTTCACGTTGAGCATGGCTGATATCTAAGTCCAGCTGAGCTACCATCCTAATGTCTTGTACTCGAACTCTACGGACAAGAAAGCTTTCTTCCCGTAGACCAGTTCATAAGGTGTGAAACCTGTTGTAGTTTTCTAGGTGGTGTTATAGGCCCAGATGGCCTCAACCAGGTGATTTGCACAATCCTTTCTACTGTTGCTCACCACCTTAGTCAAAATTTCTTCCAACGCTCTATTACTTACTTCCACCTACCCATTTTCTTGTGGGTGATATGGGGTGAAAGTTTTGTGCTTGATTTTGTGATGAGCGAGCAGGTCTTCAATCAAGTTAGAGGTGAACTGGCTTCCTTGATCGGTAACTAACTCTCTTGGGTAGCCATACTTGTAGAAGATATTTTCCCTTAAAAATTCAGTGACTTTTTCTTTTGTCACTACCTTGATTGCCTTTGTTTCTGCCCACTTTGTCAGGTAGTATGTGCACACAATGATGTAAGACCTTTGCTTTGAAGGAGGGTTGAGAGCACCCACAAAATCCATGCCCCACTTCTCAAATGGCGCTAAGGTCA
Source organism: Pinus taeda (assembly GCA_000404065.3). Taxonomy (NCBI): domain Eukaryota; kingdom Viridiplantae; phylum Streptophyta; class Pinopsida; order Pinales; family Pinaceae; genus Pinus; species Pinus taeda. Next base: position 30,202 of record APFE030787151.1, read on the forward strand.
CTTGAGGTTGGAGGGGAATTTCATCCCTTGGAGTTGGTTTCCCCATCCTCTGAAATCAGTCACACTGGATGATGTATCTTCTGACATCTTGATGAAGGGTAGGCCAATAGTAGCCTCCCTGTAGAATTTCGAAGGGAGTCCTTTTTTGCTGCAAAGTGGCCTCCACAGGGCCTATCGTGACAGGTTAGGAGGATGTCAAAGACTTCCTCTTCCCTAACACAACGCCTCAAGATCTGATCTGGGCCAAATTTAAACAGGTTGCCCCCGATCTAAGTGAATGGGGCACTCTTCCTCACAATTCTGCTCTTCTCCTTTGAGGAGAGATGCGGAGGGAACTATGCTGAGACCAAGTAATTTTCTATATCAGCAAACCATGGAGAGAGTATTGAGATAGCAAACAGGTGTTCATCTGGCATCTAGTCATCCACTGTCCCTTCTTCACTTGCAGGCAAATCCAATCTAGACAGGAAGTCAGCAACAATATTTTCCTTACCTGGCTTGTCGACAATGGTCAAATCAAATTGTCGCAACAAAAGTAACCATCTAATGATACAATCATTTACATCAAGCTTATTCATTAAATATCTAATCACAGGATCCCGATTGGGATTTGAAATGTTGATTAAAGAAATGGTTAATATTGTGGGTTCTTCGGCTTCTAATTCAAAATATCTAATCGCAGCGTGATCAGTGTGTGCAAATGTTTGATAACTAGTGATGTAGTGTCTGAACTTGTTTAGGGAATGGACTATAGCCAAGAACTCTTTCTCAGTTACAGTATAGTTCATTTCTACCTTGGACAGGTTTTTTCTGACAAAGTATATGGTATATGGTAGTTTCTCCTCAACTTGTCCTAAGGCTACCCCTATGGCATTGTTCAAGGCATCGATGTGGATGTGGAAAGGTAAGGCCCAGTTTGGACCTCTCAAGATTGGGGTGAACACGAGATTATCCTTCAACTCATCCAGAGCCCCTTAGCAGTCATCAGTCCATTTAAACTCAACATCTTTCCTTAAGAGGCCAAATAATGGCGAGGCTAGCTTACTGAAATCTTTGAAGAATCTTCTATAATATCCTGCTAAGCCTAGAAAACTCTAAACATCTCCTACATTTTGAGGAGGTGGAACCTTTTGGATGATAGCAATTTTGTTAGGATCCACCTGTAATGCTTGTTGTGAAATGGTATGACCTAGCACGGTCCCTTCAGTCATCAGGAATTCACATTTTTTGAGACTAAGGGACAGGTTCATCTCAATACACTTGGTTAAATCTTTTCCTAGGTTAGTCAATGCTTCTTGGAAGTTGGGCCCGTAAGTAGTAAAGTCATCCATATAGATTTCTACCGAATCCTGAACCAGTTCAATAAATATGCTCAACACTGCTCTCTGGAAAGTAGTAGGAGCATTGCATAACCCAGAGTGAAGGACACGATAGGCAAAGGTACCCCATGGACAAGTGAAGGTGGTTTTATCTTGGTCTTCTGGACTGATTTGGATCTGATTATACCTGCTGAACCCGTCTAGGAAAGAGAAGAACTTCTTCCCTGCCAATCCATCCAACACTTGATCTATGAAAAGCAAAGGGAAATGGTCCTTCTTGGTGGCTTTGTTAAGTTCTCAGTAATCTACACAGATTATCCACTTCCCATTTTTCTTGGGTACAAGCACTAGAGGTGAGACCCACTCACTGTCAGAGATGGGGTAGATGAATCCTGCATCCAACAACTTTTGCAATTCTTCTTCGACAATGTCTTTAAGGGCTGGATTCATTCTCCTCTGAGGCTGCCTGACTGGTTTACAATCCTCTTTAATTTAAATGTGATGGGTATAGACTGAAGGGTGGACTCCTTTCATCTCCTTATAGCTCCAAGCGAAAGCATCCAAATGATTGTTCAATAAGTTACACAACTCCTTCACCTGGGAGGGAGATAAGGAGGAGCTGATATTTAAGGTTCTTTCAGGGCAAAATTCCACACTCGTAACTCTGGGAGAGGTTGGATCAGCCACACAGAGGTCCACTAAAGTGCTGGCTTGGGTACCTCCCACTAACTCCTCTAATGGAAGTGTAAGGGGAGGTGGATTTTGAATCAAATTCTCAATCAAGTCATCCTCGGTTTGAGGGACTCCCATAGTGGCTTCTACCGTGCACAATGGTGCAGAGTAGACCACATCCTCGTCTCCCTCTTCCAACCAGAGTGGTAAGTCATGTTCTAGCTATTTGGACATAGGCCCATTCTTGATGGTCATGCTCCCAACTCAACAACTAATGTAAGCATGCGCAGTAGCTAACCAAGGCCTTCCCAAAATGAGGGGGTATCTAGTGAGTTTTTCCTTTGGCTGAAGGACCAAGAAGTCTACAGGGTACTCCGAAGAGTCAACAGAGACCAAGACATCTTCCACAATCCCTTCGGGAGTCACAGTGGAGTAGTTTTCTAACTGCAAAACTATCGAGGTCTTTCTTAAGGAACTCTGAAGGTTGAGTTTAAGCATAGTGTCCCTAGTCATCACACTAATGGCAGCCCCTAGATCAATCAAGGTTTGGGGGATTATGGTGCCATTGATGTGGACATCAACTACAGGACTCCCACGGTCCAAATATTTTGGATAGATTACTCGCCCCAACATTAGATTGGACAGTTGTCCTACGATATTGATAGTCAGAGCATCTCTCTTGCGCATGCCTAGGTGTGTGAAACACTTCTCCTTGATCAATTCATTGTATATTGGTACATCTTTTATGGCCTAGAGAAGCGGCATTTTCACACACAACTGCTTAAGTTCTCCCAAATGTTTAGTCTACTCTAGGTTTGGTTGCATGGTTACTGTTAGTCGCTCAGGAAAGGGTGGAATGGATTTGGGTTCACTTTCCTGTTTTTCTTCCACATCCTCCAGGGGAGGAGGTTGGTGATCTGGAAGGACCTTCCCAGATCGCAGGTTGATCTCCTGGATCTCCACAGCATAGGTACAGCATGTTGTCTCCCCAATGTACACCTGTTGGGCCTGTCTGTTGTTGGGGTTGGGGTTCAGTTGAGCAGGCATCTGGGGTTGCCTTGGAGGAGCAGGAGCTAATGGTTATGGTTGAGCAGCTGGTGGAGGCAGAATGGCAAGAAGGGAGTTGTATTGGGGCCTCCACCACAGCTGAGGTGCATTCCACTGAGGTTGTGGCTAGACATGTGAGTGAAACGAATGAGCAGTAGGTTGAGTATAGTATTGAGATGGATAAGACCATGGAGGAGGTGCGGACCAGGATGGATGAGTAGGGGGACCCCAAGAGGGTATATCAGAGGAATGGTTGGGGCTATAATAAGCTTGGGATGTCCCTTGCATCCCCTACTGGTAAGCTCTGGGCCCATGTGGCCTCCTTTGGTTGAGGAAGTAGAGAGGCTCAGTGGTTGCCTCAATCCCCTAGTACATGGCTTTAAATCTAGGTAAGGTTGGGCATTGGTTTGTGGGGTGGTCTTCCTCACAAACGAAACATACCTCTACTGAGTGCAATGGACAATCATTCTTAGGGTGGTTCCTCGTACATCTGTGACAAAAAATGGCCAAAGCCCTCTTAGCTTCCTATTTATTTTGTTAGATTCAGAAAGTATCAAGTTGAGTGGCAATGGTCTGTCTCATCTCACTTTTGAGGTCTTCCATCTGATTAGCAAACTCATGCTTGGAGAAGGTGGCACTAGCTAAAAGTGGATTCCCCCTACCTCTTTTCTGGGCTGCCCTAGAATGGTTTTTAAACACAGTCTTTATGTCCTCATAAGGTAGTTGGTAGATGTTTCCTCCAGCTAGCAAATGAAGGGTATCTAGAAGGTCTTCAGGGGCTCCTCGGAGTAGAACCAGCTTCAGAGATTCGGGGTCAAGTGTGCACCTAGCCCGTTTATAACTAAGTTTGAACCTTTCCTCGTAGTATTCTAAAGACTCCTCACTTCCCATCATCATCCAAAAGATCTCTCCCTTTGTTTCTTTTGACCTACAGTAGTCCCAATATTTGTTGTTAAAGGCTTGCTGCATTTGAGCCCAAGTGGTGATACTCTTTCCAGGTAACCCCATGAACTAGTGGAGTGATGCATCCTTGAGGTTAGAAGGAAAGAGTTTCAACTTTTTCTCGTCCTCGGCATAGTCATAAGTTCAACAAAGGACAACAAACTCAAACAGGAAGTTATCAGGGTCTTTAGTGGTCAACCCATGGAAGTGAGGTAAGGCTGAGGGACTTATGTTTTTCATTTTCATTTCACCATTGGTCTCTCGGATGGGAAAGGTACCTTCTATTCTCTCGTCATCTCCTATACTGTTTCTGTGTTCGGCCATGGTCTCAAGAGGAATGTTCTCTCTCTCTTCTTCTGTTATAGGATCTTCATATATCTCAAGAGGTTCACCTATAGGTTCTTCTGGATCACTACCACCAAAGAAGAGAGAAGGGTGACTCAGTGATGTGGTGGGGGTGTTGGGAAGAATTTTCCAGTATTGTCTCTATTCCTACGAGGCATGAAATGAAATATTTTTGGTTGCTTTTGTTTTTTTCTGCTTCTACCTGCAAAACTGAAATAGATCAAACTGCAACTAACTAAAATCTATCTTACTGAAATGAAAATGCAGAATTGAAATGAAAGCAGGAAAGGACTAATCTATTTTGCTGAAATGAAATTGCAGGAATGAAATGCTAGGCTACACTTGCGAAATTGAAATGCTGATCTACGCTTGTAGAATTGAAATGCTAATCTATGCTTGCAAAATTGAAATTGTGGAATTGAAATTCTAATCTATGAAAGCAGGAAATGTCTAGTCTACTTTTGCGGAAATGAAATTGCAGAATGGAAATGAAATAAACTACTTAGCATAAGGTTGTAGTGGAAAATAGAAGAAAAAAAGAAATCACAAATACTCTAATGCTTCCCTGGCAATGGTGCCAAAAAGATGGTGGGCTCCAGTATTGCAATAATAATGCTGCAACTCCTGGGACTCCCTTCTTTACTTTTATCAACCCGGTAGTTTGTAACAAACTTGGAAGTGACGGTGTTGTATGCACAAGTACTAGCTCTTGCCGCGACTGTCACTTGGTCAGCTGGCACAAATCCGTTAGGAGCTTCAGCCAACTTCTACGAGCTCTGAGAAGAATATTTTTAACCGATGTATGGAAGCTAACTCAAATGAGGCTAATCTACTTGCAGAAAGAAACTGAAAAGCTAAAAGGAAATGCAAACCCTAGCAAACCCTAATTCTACCAGCTAGCCCTACTGACGCAAGAAAGAAGATGAAATCTACTGAAAGAGATGCCATTGATTTCTAGGATGGTAAAATGCATGTGACTAAGCTACTTCTACATTAAAATCTGGAAAAAAACATATTTTTGTATTTTTGAGTAAGTTGTCAGAATTATCATGCATGTGCTTTAACTGGTTTTTGACTGTGCAGAGGTGGATTGGTGAAAGGAAATGATTAAAGGAGGTTGGGAAGGTTAGAAGAGGGCCTAAGGCATCCCTAACACCCTTCCAGAGAGTTTCATATAATTTGGCTATCAATTTACCGCTTTCGTGAGCTTCTATAGGAAGTCTAGAGGGGTTCTACAGGATGTTCTGTAATTTCTACAGGATGTTTAGAAAAGGGACTTTAAAGGGTTGATGGAGGAAGAAAGGTGAAGAAGTGGGTATGGAGGTGAGATAAGTGTGTCAGGAGGTCTAGGACTTGGTGGATGGAGTTGAGGAGTGGTGAGGATGGTTGGATTTGTTCAACGAGGAGTAGAGCAATGTTGCACAAAAATATGGGAATTATGGAAAAGCGAGGGAATGTGGTAAATGTAAGGCAAGAATCTGAGTTAGAGTATGGAGTAGGAGGGACTGATAGAGTACGGGTAGATAGAGAAGTATTAAAGGTTCTCTGCAATTTATTTCTCTAATTGAACAAACAAAGACTCGGGAAATCAAGGACATAATTAGTTTAACCTATTCTGACCTAGATAACAGCAAAGAAAATGAACAGAAGTTTATTTGCAACGAAATCATGTGAAATATCTATGCAACTAAAAAGTCATGAACCTAAGCATGTAACCACAACTAGTATCAACTTCTGCAAATGAGAATCTAACACTAATAATTGCATGATGAAGCAAAGACAATGTTTTTGGTGGCAGCAAGGTCACCTTGGTCCCAGCTCATGGTCCCACTGAGGGAGAGGTGAGATCAGAGGTGCTTGATAGCCTTTTTCTAAGGATATTCTCTGTTATTAACTTATCAAACCAATCTAAACATGAAAATCCTCTCTAGTCATCAACAATGACCTATGTAACGAGCAAGATCTTAATCTACCTAACGGAAATTATTTTGCAAAGACATTAAAAACCAATAATAGTACACAAAGGAAGCCTTGGCACTTGGATTGGGCCCAACCCCAAGAGCTACAAGCTCCTAAGTGAAACTCAGAACTGATGCTAAATAAAGCTGCTTTCCATTACTCAAAAATAACCATGTCACAAAGAAAGTTATACAGCAGCATCTACAAAATGAGATGAGAAAATAACAGCACTATAGTGCAAAATACAACAGTTCAACAAGTAACCTGCAAAGGTTGGAAGCCTTCCTATTTATGCACTACGAGGGTCTCCAACAACCCTCCTTAACTGAAGGGGCTCGGCTGCTCAAACTACCAGTGATCAATCACTTTGTGCAAGACTTCTCGACAGCCCTTGGGAATCCTTTTCGGTGGCCTGCTAAACTCCAAGCTAAGGGTGGAGATTTCGAGGAAGGGGCCATTTAATGTAGGAGACACCCTTCCTACGAATCCTCACACTTGTTCCTTCATGCTTGGCTATCATCTAGCTCATAATTGTTTGGCCTTGGTCCAAAATTTGTCCAAAAATCTGCATTAACCACGTGTTAGCCTTTTTGGTGAAGTGACTATCCTTTTTCGTTCAACTAACATAAATATACTCAAAGAACATGCATAAACTATGAAAAATGGTGGATTGATGAAGAACAGTTGGGAAAAATGAGCCCAATAAGTTACCTGATTTTGGGGCTCATCATCACCCCCTACTGAATGGGTTGCTTGTCCTCTAAGCAACCAATCGAGCTTATCGTTCTTGATTGCCTTGATCACCTCTCTCACATCCTAGGCCTCCAAGGTGATATCTTCTTCACGGTCATGAAATCCTGCTTTTCTTTCCACTTCTTCCCACTGCCTATGCTCCTCCTCTTCTTTGAATCCCTCCAGCAGCCCCAAAAGCAAGGGAGGATTGAACTTGAGGTCGATCCAGTTGGCTTGAAGATTTTGCATGGACTGTTTGTAGAGGGGTACTCTTGCCAAGGCCTCCCTCATCCTTGTTGGGGAGTGTTATTCTCTAATTTTTAGGCTATGGGAAAGTGTGTTCCACCTTCGGGTGCAAGCATGAACACAGTTATCCCCCAAGCATCTCTCAATGTCCTCAAAATGGGCTATGGATTGAACTTGTTGTTCAATGTAGTCTGGTAGGGCCTGAGAGTCATTAGCCAGGTGCTCGTGGGCATATATTAATGATGAGGGATCCTCCGGCTCTGCTCTGATCATTAGTGGCTCCTTTAGTTCCCTGTCCATAACATTTCGGACCTCTGTTGCTCTCTTTTCTTCATGATTTAGCCAAGAGGCCATGGCCATAAGTTGCATATCTCCTACTGTGGCATTAGGGTCCCACAAATTCATGTTGGGAAGGGCCAAGTTGTGTAGGTAGAACTCTAATAATTTGGCCTCGTCCTCTGATGAGCTACTGTCACATAAAGCCATGAATTGATGGTAGTTTTGAAATGGAGTGGTGCCCCTTTGGGCCAAGGTGTTAATCTGGAACTGCAACCACTGATCCTTAAGGTACAAGGCATATGATTTGGCAGGTTGCCTACACTACATTGCCTCCACCGCCCAGCTATCCATGCAGGCCAGTTGGGTCTCCTTCTCTTGTACTTGTTGCCTTAGAGACTATATCTCTTGTGCTACTTCCAATTCCTTCTCCTGTAGCTGTCTAGTTAGTGCCTCAATTTCAGCCTGCAACCCATCTCTTCTCTACTGTTCATCAGGGGTTTCTTTGTCTACTATGGGTTGTTTCTGTTGCCTCTGTTCTCCCAAGGTGTGGGGCCTGTCTTCCTTATAGTGTCCTTGTAGCTGTAGCGGCTATTTCAGTAGCTCATTTTCTTCTTGTAACTTGTTCCGCTGACTGCTTTCCACATGCCTTATCATAGCCAATTCCTTTCTTGCCTCCTTGATTTGTTCTTCCAAGGGACTTATGTCTGCCACACCCTTGGACTTGGCGATCTTCATCCAAGTGTGGGTCCTCACTCTCTCTTCCTCTAGTGCAAAGAAAAGTGGCATTGCGAATTTTTTGGGAATTATCTTTCCGTACTCTAACAGGTTATAGTAGGAGCCCAAGCTAGGTTGGGGGCTTGGTTCCACAATGTTCTTAGTCTTTTCTCCCTCCTGTGACGATTTAGCTGCCTTTTCTTCCAATTCCTCGATATCCTTTAGCCTAGCCAGCGTTTCCTGTAGAACTGTCTCAACTTCCTGTAGAGAGGTCTTTGTGTCCATCATTTCATCCAGGTGGATGTCCTCGAGCTTCCTCATTCATAGGTGATGGATGCCTTTGAAGGAGACTTTTCCTTTTGTTTAGTTGTGGTGTCTTCAATTATAATTGGCTCCTTTGGCTGTGGCTGGTGTTACACTAAAATTTGTCACCATGACTATTTGCAGTTAGTATGGCTCCATCAACTGTCATACTATCCTCCTTGGAAAGTCTCATACCTCTGCTCTCCATGTCAAACTTCAAGAAAGAGAGAAAGTCTTTAAAAATCTGTTTATCTCTGGGTACGCAGTTTCTCTCAGCCTTACCTGCGTGTACGCAACCCAAGTTCACAATACCTGCGTACTTGTACGCTCTGTATGTAAAGGGGTGGGTGCGTACCCCTGTAAAGGTCAAAAGGCGCGAGTTTCATCTTAAAAAAAGTTACTTGTGGTCATTTTTAGAGCATTCTAGAAGCTTGTTCGACGTGTATTGAGCGCCTCCAAATGGTTCATGTATCCCTATGAAAGAGGAACTTATCCCATCAAGAGAGGAGCTACCCCATCCAAAAGAGGGAGTATCCCATTGATGTTGGAACTGAATAACTTCCTCTAGAACACTATAAATACAGGCATTGGGCCAAAGGAGGGGAGGTTGAAAGCTGAACATTTCAAAGGGTAGATGTTGCTGGAATTAGGACTTCCTTGTAGAAGCTTGTGAGGAGAGATTACCATCCTTTCTTGTTTCATTTGGAAGTGGGTGAGCTTGTCAAAGTAGAGGAAAACTCTTGCTGGACCCTGGGAGGAACTTGCACAACACCAAGGCTCAGGTTGTAATGGTTTCTTTTGTTTCCTTAATACAAATAAGTCCATTCTTCTCAATGATTTGTTGTTAATGAATTGTTTCATATACTCCTTGGTCTATATGTTGAATATGCTTTGTTTTATGGAATATTCAGGTGTTATGTAATCGTTTGATTGTTAGTGTATGCAGGTTTCAAAGTGAAGGAGGAGCTCATCTGGATCGACGAAGCTAGACTGCTACAACAAGCATTGGACTTCAGGTAGGATCGAAAAACACTTGGTTTCTCATATGATAATGCATGTTTAGAGAAGGATTGCTCTTAATTGTCTTGTTTGTCACTAGAGAGTCTTAGACTCCTAGGGAGGTTAGTTTTGTCAGCAAAAATAACTCTTTCTGCATGACAGGCCTTGGCAATGGATAGTTAAAATTCTGAGTTATGGCATTAAGAGGTTTATAGTTTATAACCATCCTCGGCTTACCTCTTACAATCTCAGAATGATTTCTTACTAGAAATGCAGAACAAGAGTAATGAGATTCGCTAGGCTCAATAAGCTGCATTTTTAGTAGCTCTTGAATCTAATTCTTTATTTCTTGCTCATCAGCTGGTGTGCAGGGAATTAGCTTACCTTTTACTCCATTGTCATGTAAGGTGACAATCTCTTGCATCAAACTCTCTGTTTCCTAGAATTGTTGTGGATTGCTCGAGCAACTCTTTAGAAGTATTTGATGAATATCATGTTGTTCTGTAGACCAGTTGGGATCAATACATGCTAATTGTTTTGATTTGTTTTCTGCTATGGCTTCATAAAATTGTAGGACTTCTTGCCAATCGTATGAATCTTTTAATGGCCTCCTAGTTCCTACTATTTTTTGACCATTATCATGCCTAGCTTTTGAATTTTCCAAAAACAATCTAGGTACATAGATAGCTTTCTTTGTTAAATTAATAATCAGCTTATCCTGGTTGATTGTAACAGGTAGCACATCGTTTAGAAACGACATTCCCAAAATTAAGCTTGCTGAGGGATCATAATGTTGGATTGCTGAAATTTTTATAATACTCCCTCTAAATTTTAAAGAAACATTGTGTACATAATGTGTGAGGCTCACAGACCCTCCAATGGTTTCTGAAACTAGTATGTTTTTTAATGGTTTCCACAGAGGTTTGAACAAACATGGTCTTGCCAAGTTATTTGATCCTCCAGTATCAACAAATGCGTCTTCTGAAATCCACTCATTTTTAACTTGCACTTGAACTGGAATATAAATAAGACTATTGGTTTTGACAATCTTTTTCAATAATGTATTTTCTCTTTTGACCTCTGGTTGTGGCAAACTGGTTGAAGTTGTTGTTCTTTTTTCATATGGACAGAAATAATTCAGATGAGGCAAAGGTGATGCAGAGCACTCACCTTTGTCCTTTGTAACTGATATTGTACCTACTGATTCATCATCTGAATCATCTTCTGTTTCACTCATCAATTCAGTGTCTGAACAACTCTCCTCATCACTCTAATGCTGTTCACTCAAAAAATCACTCTCTGTACAAGATGGACATAAATTCATTTTCTGTACATTTTCATTATCTTCTTCAACATCTGAAACTTCAGTAAGAATATATACATCTGAAATTTCATCATCTGACTCTACAACTAACCAGTCATATTGAAACTCTTCAATATCTACACATGCTTTGAGTTTGCTAGATGAACTCTGGGGGCACTTCTTTGCAAAGTGTCCTTCTTTTTTACAGTTGAAACAACAGTTGTTGTTTCGAGGCTTTGTCCTTTTCTTCAAAAATATAAATCTTTTGAAAGGCTTCTTTGGGTTAGATATTCTTTTGGGTTTGAACCTACCATACCTTCTGGTTTTCTTCTTTGTCTTAAAAGGTGTCCATGGTAGTACTTGTTTGCAGACATCCGAACCGGGTGTGATGTCATGTTCTTTCTTCTGCCAACATAAATATTTTACCTTTTCTAAAACTATAAACAGAAGATCAACCCAATAAATCTGATCTAGACTTTTCATTTGTATCTCTAGATCCTTCATTACAAGGTCTCCCAAATTGCCTGGTAGCTTTGATAAAAATGAATTTTTTTGAGCAAGATCATTGGTGAGACTAGCTTTGAATACCTTAGCCATATAATCTTTGCTAAATTGATCTAAATACTTTAGATATTTCAGTTCCATGTGGCTAAGATCAGTTATAATTTGCTTTTTCTCATCTACTGGTTCTGGCACAAATTGTGTTTTCAACAATATTTCCAGTGTGGACAGTCCAGCTTCCATGACTGCTCTTCTTTCTTCATCTGATGGTCCCATCCACCAGTCATAAACAATTCCAGTCATTCTTTTTTCAACTAGAATCATAATGGACAAATTGTCCAATTTTGTAGTGACCTGCATCTAGTATAATGCTCCAATCCAGATTCTGATAGATTCTCCTGGATTTGAAGAATTATCAAGATCTAGTATATAGCCACTAGTATTGGCTGCAAATAGGTCTTCTTTGATTCTAGGATATTTAGTGACATCTTTTAGAATATGATCTTTATTCTTATTGTTTATTGATGGGAAGATGAAGGACGGGAATCTAGAGGCAGCTTGCTCTAGGGTCATAACTTCCTTCTTCAACTCAAAGGGTTTATCAACTTTGAATGATTTCGTTGATTTTGTCTCACTGGGTAATTTCCTAGTGTCTCTGGAAGTTCCTTCTCCTACACTAGAAACAACTGTTTCTCTCTTATCTTGTTCTTCTTCTTCTTCCAAATCCCAAAAATTGGGTGTGGACATATCTATATGAAATTTAGGAATTTTTTTGGCCTTCTTTTTCTGTTTCCTTTTTCTCCTCTCTTCTCTTTCTTTCTTTTCTGCCTGTTGCTCATCATAAAGCAACTTAAGGTTATCATTGATCAAATCTGCTTGTCGTCCTAGATCATCTAGAACATCTTCTGCATGTGAGCACCAAGTGGTTAGATAGTTTCCTACCTGATAAACTTGATCCATATCATTCTGGTTCTGAGAATTGTGTTCTATAAATGGAGCACAATCTTCTCTTATAGGTGGCTATCTGGTTTGAGATGAGGAAACACAGAACTTTGTTTTGGGTGGCCACTTTCCTCCTTTAACAAATCTCCTATTAGCAAACTAAAATTCTTCTACGGGTGGAAAAGTATTTACATGAGTTCTGAACATCTTATTTACTGCAAAAAATGGATTTTCCTCTGGTATATACAACTGATTATCAGAACGGGATGTACTGGTGGAAGGTTATTCTAGTATGAAACTTGTCTATAAAAGGGTCTTCTTCCACTATGATGGATTGGTTCTTCGACTGGTAGTACATGCTTTTCTGGTAAGACTATTGGCTTGGGAATTCTAGATTGGTTAGGATCAGGAATTATCTTAACACAACCATCTGCAACAGACATCCTCTTAGTCATACTATTTGTATTGTCTGCGACCAATGATTTGTACTGAACATACGAATCACTGGGTAAGGATTCTTTATCATAATGCACACCTTCAATTTGTGCATTTCCTACCCCTACTGCGACACAATCCTTTAACACCGGCTATTTCAGCTTTGGATGCACATTATTAGTTAACTGGAAGGATGTTTGAACTATTATAGACAGAAATTCACTATCATCTACCATAAATAGTCCTTGTACTCCTATCAAGGCTTTCCAACAGTCTTTAAGATGAACATCTGTAAGACTGATAGCATAATCAGGAAAGATTGTTCCATGCTGACATCCTGATGACAGATTTCCCAATATTGTTCCTATGCAAGCATGATCATATTTATTATGCCTTGTGTCAAATAACTCTGATATACAAGGAGTATTTAACCCATGTCTAAAAAATGGAGCTAAACCAATTCTAATTGCTCCAAAATGTAAGTAATAAAATCTTCCTTCAACAACATATTTTCTGAACTTTTTGATTTCATCTTCTGAGAACAAATTTAAACCTACTATTTGTACATACAGACCTTTAATTCTGACTTTGACTTCAACTTCTTTGAAGTAATATTTCTTTGATAGTTTGAACATAATGGGGGATGGATAGACCTCTTTAGTATTCAATGTCGGCGGGTTCCAGTTCTCAGGGTCCTCAACTTTCTCATGTTCATTTACGTCAGACTCAAGGGATCTATTCTCTACTTCAGATATTGATCTTTTATCAATGGTAGAAAAGGATCTCAAGAAATTGGTCATGGTGAACTGAGACAATTCTATTCTAGAAGTCGACTGAAGGAAATTTTATCTACTCAGCAAAATGATAAACAAAGATGCTTTTCGAAGGCTTCCTGGATTTCTTCAGATTCTGTCTATAGAATGTATATCTTCCAAGAATAGATATGACTTTGAAATCCAAGGAACGAGTTATGGCTCTGGTACCAAAACGGAGACTTAAAACGGAGATAAAGATAAATGATAAAGCTTTTATGCATGCAGAACTCACTTTTAATTAAAGTCGCAGCTTTCCCAAACAACAGATCTAATACGGATATCCTATCCTTAGGCAACCATGCGCGAGTCACACGACCTCTCTCCACGAGTCTTCTACTCTCCAGTGCCTTACAACTCAAACCTCTTTCGGATACAGGAACTGTCCTCAGACAGGTGGCCCAGTAGGCTTCGATATTAATAAAAGCAAATAGAATACACAAAGCTTATTACAACAGAGATGTCTCAGAGTTCATTACTCACAAGTTCTATCACTCGAACGATGATCTAAACTTCTGAAGACGCTTTCTTAAATAGACTCCTAAAGAATCTAAACCTATCTAAGCAATGACATCACAAAGAAATTATTGAGGGTCCTGTCGGTATTTCTTTCACCGATGGTGTCTACTCAATACTTTCTGGTACAAGGAATCCTGCTACAACATGTGACCATATTATCACATTGCTAGCAAAAGATTCTACCAGGGTCCCATCAGACTCCTATTTTCCCACATGTCTTCTTCTGACGATCCTGGAGAAGGTTTGTATTCATCAATTATTCTTTGGTGGTGGAAGTCCATCAATTGGTTGTACTCTTCGTCAATTCCTTCATTTGGGTCCTGAGCATCTGTCAATTCATCTTTTCCTTTCGGTGGAATTATTGTTCTTCGAGACGTTGTTGATGATGATTCTCCCTTTACAATATTCGTTTTTATCTTGTGGAGACCCGGCTGTTGAGGTGTATGCATCAATTCTTGCTTTTCCCACTTGTTCAAAAAACGCAAAGCACTTATCTCAATATCAAGGAAGGAATCTTTAAAAGCCTTCCGGGTTGCAAGTGATCTTTGTACTACCAACTCGATGCCATCTAATAGTTCCCATTTAAAGATTTGGAACATGTTGGTGGAGCTTTCAATAGCGTGTTGGATCCATAGTCTACAGTTTTCATTTAAAACATCTCGATGCTGCCATCCGAGCTCAAAAATCATTGATGTACATATTCTTTTGGAAATCATTAAGCTAATTATGTGAATGACATTATTATTCCAGTTTGGAGAAAGAACTGAAATAGTGACTAACGCCTTTTGGTTAACTGCAAATTTTAAAACATTAGGCTGTCCCTATAAGTCATTCATTTTGTTAAGAATTTGAAGCTTCTCAACCAATCTTAGATTTCCAAACTCATGGAACCAATCAGCATGCTGCTTTATTAGTTCTCGATTGTTACCAGCTTCTATTTCACCAATCCTTTCGTGACTAAACACCTGAGCAAATGGATTTGGGTTTATGCTTTCTCTTAGTCTCAAACTATGAAAATCCCAAGGAAAAGCAAATGTTCTTAAGTATTGTAGTGACCTTTGGATACATTGAGACACTCTGGTAACTTGTATTTTTCTGCACACTCCTCCTTTGATTTCCCAATCTGCAAAATTTTCAAAGATCTCATATTCAGGAAATGTATCAGTGTTTGCA
Source organism: Pinus taeda (assembly GCA_000404065.3). Taxonomy (NCBI): domain Eukaryota; kingdom Viridiplantae; phylum Streptophyta; class Pinopsida; order Pinales; family Pinaceae; genus Pinus; species Pinus taeda. Next base: position 45,444 of record APFE030787151.1, read on the forward strand.
TAATTCTCGTCGAATCTTTGTAAGAAGGAGGCTTCCAGTTCTTTGAAAATATCTGGAATCTTTAAAGATACTAGGAACTTTATTAATTCTTCCTTGATCGGGATTTCTTCGAGATCCAAAATCTTTGCACCTGTCTAAATTCTTAGTGTAAAATCAACACTTCCAATGATCTGATAATAATTTAGAATCCTGAGTGTCCAGATCATTTCTTTAGTAAACACAATAGACCATAAATCACATAAACTCCTAAAGAAGAGTTTTACTTTCATATTTGGCAAAGGGAAAACTTTTATCAAATTGTCGTCTAGGCCTAGGGAGATGCCCAAATTCTTTGATTGCCAAGCTTGGCACTTTCTTATCCACATGTTTCTTCTTAATCTCAGTCCTACACCTTTTTAATCTCATATGCAACAAAACCTGCATGATTTTCAAGAATTCGAAATCTATCTACAAGAGTGGAAAAATTATCATCCTTTGGAGTTTTGCCTGGAATTTCAAAAACTGAATATTTACAAGTTATAAACATCTTGTTCATGTCTCTAGTTAAGGAGTCTGTCAAAAAATTAGAATTGCCTGGAATCCATTCGACTTCAAAGTCGGACTGCTGAAACCAAATCTGCCAGGCTAAAATCTTGCCTTTTGCAATTTGCCTTAAATTTTTTGTTGGATAAGAAATATTTGAAATTTTTGGAGTCTGTTCTTATCAGAAACTTGACTGGAGTGAGATATACCTCAAAACGCTGAATCCCATTAAAAATAGCCAAAGTCTCCTTTTCATCTATGAAGTAATTCTTCTGGCTTGGTGTGGATTCTCCAGAAGCATATCCAAACAGTTTCTCTTCGGTGTTACCTTCACTGTCTTTTCTTTGTTCTAGAAGTATAGCTGCCCAAAAATCTAAAGAAGCATCAGTCTGTAAAATAAGTAAACCATCACCTGGTGGCTGAAGTCTCGGGAGATGCTGACATTCTTCCTTTAGTTTTTTTACTGCTTCAGTCGCTTCCTGTGACCATCCTTGGTTGGTGTGTCTTCTGATTGGGGCTATTTTTTTTGACAAGTTTGGAATATCTTTGTGAAGATAATTCAGTACTCCCAAAAATCTCTGAATTGTCTTTGTGTCCTTCAATTCATCAGGAAATTGTGTTAATTTGGTTAGCACATGGGGTTGCATCTGAATAGCACCATTAGCAACATTAATCCCCAAAAAATCAATGCTATCCTGAAACAAAGACATTGTCCTTTCTGACAGAACTATCCCATGATGTTTTACTTCTTTAAGAAAAACCTCTAAATGCTCTAGATGAGTATGTACATCTGGACTATGAATCAATATATCATCTATGTATGTCACAATAAAATCATATTTTGCAAAAATATAATCCATTCTTCTCTAGAAGAATGCAGGGGCATTTTTCAGTCCAAACAGAACAACTTTCCATTGATAAAACCCGGCTGGACAGATGAATGCAGTTTTGTGTCGGTCTTCTGGCTGGATTTGGATTTCATAATATCTTGACTTCATATCAAATTTGCTGAACACCTTATTGTGCTAAATCTTTTACATAATTGTTTCTGGCCTTGGCAATGGATAGTTAAAATTATGAGTTATGGCATTAAGAGGCTTATAGTTTATAACCATCCTCAGCTTACCTCTTACAATCTCAGAATGATTTCTTACTAGAAATGCAGAACAAGCGTAATGAGATTCGCTAGGCTCAATAAGCTACATTTTTAGTAGCTCTTGAATCTGATTCTTTATTTCTTGCTCATCAGCTGGTGTGCAGGGAATCAAACAGCCCCAATCAGAAGACACACCAACCAAGGATGGTCATAGGAAGCGACTGAAGCAGTCAAAAAACTAAAGGAAGAATGTCATCATCTCCTGAGACTTTAGCCACCAGGTGATGGTTTACTTATTTTACAGACTGATGCTTCTTTAGATTTTTGGGCAGTTGTACTTCTAGAACAAAGAAAAGACAGTGAAGGTAACACCGAAGAGAAACTGTGTGGATATGCTTCTGGTTAATTCACACCAAGCCAGAAGAATTACTTCATAGCTGAAAAGGAGACTTTGGCTATTTTTAATGGGATTCAAAATTTAGAGGTATTTCTTACTCCAGTCAAGTTTCTGATAAGAATAGACTCCAAAAATTTCAAATATTTCTTATGTGCATCTCTAAGCATAGGTTTTGTATTTGCACGTGGAATTGTTGGACTCCCAAATCTGGATCCTGTATCGATGTTTCGTGCAACCTCATCACCATTTCCAATGCCTCTGCCTGGGTTGAGAGCTTCTATTGTGACAATGTCGTCCTCAGGTGTGCTGTCAAAGACGCCACAAACCACCCGCGATGCTCTGCATCCATCAGTGTCATATTAGCCTTGCGGATCGTACTTTTCAGCCTTTGATCTAGATCCCAGGGGGTTTCACCTGGAAGCATCACGATCTCCTTGAATTCGATGATCAACTGCATCCGATTCTAGTCGGTTAAATTCTTTGTTCAATCCAATCTGAATTTCTGCTATTCTGACATTCAGATGATCATTCGAGTGCTTGATATACCAAGTCAGCGCACGATACTATAATGCACTTACCAATGTGGCCTTCTTAATGTTATCATCCATAACCCCGTGTGCCTCCCACACTTCTCTTACTACGAACCAAAATTGATCGGGATATTCATTTCCTACTCCTTTGAATACAGGAAACTTGATCATGCTCGCCATGCTAAACTGCTAGATTGGTGGAGATGGGTGGGTGAAGTTGGAGGCGAAGAAGGTGAGGGGAGTGGTGGCATTAGCGGAGATGATAACTATGTGATGTGCTACTCGATCAAACTGACTGCACTTCTTGGGAAAACCCAAGCGCATTCTTCCTCACTTGCTCGCGGCAGTGAAATTAAAGGACTATTTCCTAACTCTCCGATCCCTTTAAAGATCCTTCTGCTTCACGTTGTTCTACTCATTAATATATGCGCATCACCCGTTTTTCACATAACAACATCTTAATCCAGGTATTCAAAGACTTGATGTACTTACCTCGCGGTCCTTTGAGAAAGCGTCTTTCAGCTTTGCTATATCTAACAGTCGTGGCTATCGCAAATTCAGCGATAAATCCTTCTATTATCCGATCCAGCCAATGATCTATAGCCTGCGTGATCTTATCTTTAGATGCCTCTAGCCTATGCACTAACTCCGGAGTCCACACTATTGGTTAATCAAGCTTGCACCTCCCCTGGTTTTCTGCTAGCCTCACGATCCAACCACCTTCTCTCAGATATCTGCGGAGTTTTGTTTTCCTATATTACGAACTCGTACAACTTCTGATCCAACCAATCTTCAATTTTTTTCTTCATAGGGTTCCAGTGTTCCGCATCAGACATCCCTTAGGCAGATCCTGGTCCCAGCAATGGAACCTTTTTTTGGCTTAATGGGGCCTAACCCAGGTTCAGAAATGTTTAGCCATACAAATCTCGACACTACCGGACCTTTCGGCAACAGTCCACGGAGCGTGGACTGAAGTCTCACCCGAGGTAGTGTGGGAGGGTGTTGGAACCAGGTTTCCACACCCTAGAGATGTCTTGATGTGGTTTGGGTTTGCGTGGAGCGATCTTACGCAGTGCGTGGCTTTCGCACAACTGTCTTCTCGGGGCAACTACCTTTGTTAAGCGCAAATGCAATTTACCCTTTTATGTGCTTAATATTATTATAGATCTTTGTTATTTATGAAAGTACAATGCTTTCAGTTATTACTTAACATAAACAGACATGCGCGTAATCATAAATCAAGAACATATGCATAAACTAGAATCTAGAACAAATACACAATATTTCAAAATCAACTTATCTTTATTAATTCCTTTATCCGGTTACAATCCACTTCCCGCCCTGCGCACACAGTTGTAGGGGTCCGCGCACACAACTGCAGACTCTAACTAGACCTTCGCACACACAGCTGCAGAGCCTCTATCTCCTATTACAACCTGAACTTGCCCTTATAGACTCAGATCTACTATCACTTCTAGACACCCATATTACTTCTATTACCAAAAATATTGCCTTTTACACTTAGAGCCTTGCTCTTATTTATACATTCCCATGGCCCGTAGACCATGGGTAGGTTGACACATTCTAGATTAACTTATAATATTTTAGGGTGGACTACCCTTAGAATTGACCCATTATAATTCGCGCTCTGTGCACTTCGCGGAGCTTTTATAATACACTACCCAAAAATGTGGGCTTCAAGCCCCAAAACTGTTATGCGGGGGATCCGCTGCCCAACAGGTGTCAAGGCGAGTTGTGGCAAGATAGTTGCACCATGGAGGTTGGTGCTGTGTAGCTGGGTTGATAAGTAGTCGTTGGGTGCACTATAGCTGATTGGATGGAAAAAATTCCAATCGGAGGAGTGGGGACGACGCATTTATGGAGAAAATCTTTGGAAATATGCCACCAAAGATGCATTAATGATAGAAAATTAGAGGGAACGATTGGATTTGAATTTGAATTCACCTATAAATATGGCAGACTAGCCAGCATTAGAACACTTTGCATCCTGAGAATTGAGTTTAAGTTTTTCTTCCTTATGTTGCACCAAGAGTTGAATTGTATGTCTGACCCAGATTGGGATGAGCTCTTCTCAAGACCAAGATTGGCTAACATCCCTGAGGATTTCCGTAAGCCCTTTCTAGAAAAAATGACTGCCACTTCCCTCGTAACAAAAGTCGCTCCCTCTGAAGTTGTGCCCTCTGAAGTTGTGCCATCTGAAGCCGCACCTTCCGTTGAAGTATCAACCCCTGTTCTTACGAGATTTTTGGCACCTAGGTATCCTTGACTTAAGCCCTTTGCTTCTGATAAGAAACAAAAGAAGCTGTAGCAAGTTCTGGTGAGGAAATCACTGGAGGAAAACCCCATAAATATTCGCCAAAAGGGGAAAATGGACAAATCACAACAACTGCATGAGCCCCTTGATCTTGATGAAGAAGAGCTTCGCGAAGGCATCCAAAAGATGGCGAGCCTCTGAATTGGCTCTTGAAGTATATCCCACTGTGAAAAGGAAAATCTGAGGTGCCTAAAGAGCTAGATACCACCAATTTCATGGTTTCTACACCACTTTTTCCAAAGAAGGTGGTGTTTGAGGGCACGCTATTAGGGCACATTCCATCACTCAATCTGGAGGAATAGGACCTGGAAAACCATGAGAAGTTCCCTCATCTTGCATCAAATAAATATTCGGAAAAATATTTACTATGAGGAAACTGAAGTCACACGACTAGATCCGATGAAGTGGGTTGTGGGAGTTAAGAAAGTGAGCCTGCTGAACATGCTCTGGGTGCCTCATTTCAATCAAATGATCATTAACACCATGTGTATTAGATAATTGCTCCCCCTGGTGCATGATGAGTGTATCTAGTTGGGAGAACCCATCCCTATTACTGACATGTTGATCCACAAGATCGCTTCGCTACCCTACCAAGGTGTGGATCCAACATAGGCCTTTGGAGGGAAAACAAAATAAAAGAAGCTCGCCAACCAGATGAATAGCGAGTTTGGACTGGTGAAGAAGTCACGCAGATATTCTATCTGCCCCATTTTAGACAAAGTGATGCAGTTTATTTATAGCCCTAGTAGCATGGAGGATGTCGGAGGACAACCCATTTCCTCTACAAGACCCGAACCTTCCAAAGGCAATGAATTCCGCTTCACTCTAGGCAACCAAAGATGCAGCGCAGGTCGTAGAGACCAAGATGTTTTGGGTGCTTGTAGAGATGGATCTCCACACAGTGATCAGCCAAAGGCCAAGGTTATCACCTACTCTATATGAAAAATTGGAGCCTTATGCAGAATTCAAGGCGTATTTTCACAATGTCTCTATTCGCACACGACAGGATCCAAAGAAGACATGGTATAAGTTACCTTACCTTATGGATGAGCTAGATGTACAAGAGATCATTGGTAAATATCCATGCGATTAATTGGTTCCATCAGATCTAGGCATGAGGACGAGTAAGGTAAGGGAAGGTAATTCCATGCTGACTAGGGCGGCACAAAACCAAAAGGAGGCAGAGCAGGCTGTAGCTCAGGAGAAAGCAGTGTAGCAAAAGGCAGTTGCTACTAAGCAGGATGCTGACAAAGAAGTTGTTGCTAAGGCAGCCATTGACAGAGAGTGGACAAACAAGGAAATGACAATAGAGGTTAAGGAGTCTACCTCTCCACACACCAAGGACCAGGAGGAGTCAAATATTGGAGGCAGGAGTGCAGAGCCAGAAAACCCCTTTGAGCACACGAAGAGGCTGAAGCAGACAACATCAAGGCTACGAAAGAAGCAAAATTCCACTAGATTCTCCCAGGTGGATCCACTAGTCCTCATTGAGAGGGACTTAGATGACATTGGAGATAATAACTGAGACACAACAACGGAACTATGGACGTGGTTCAAGTAGTAGTACCAAAAGGCATTGGAAAACGTATAGAAATATCTGCATGAACTGCAGATCTAGACAGGATGACTGCAAGTGAATAGGATTCAGGCAAGCCTATAGCAAGCAAGCATGATAGTCCTAGATACAGTTTGGACTCTAGATCTAAGAGTCATTCAATTGTCAGATGGGACCCTATGCGCCCAATCAGAAGAAGTGAACACCCAACTATCACAGATCAAGGATCTGGGTGACAATCTCACAACACTCCCTATGTAGACCCTACACAAATTTCACGAAGGAGTATATGATGAATTGAGGGTAAGGGAGAAGTGCGCTACTGGTGATCAACGAAGTCAGAACCAATTACTAGCAGATATTCATAGAAAAGCCACATGCGTTGAATGTAAAGGACAAATTTTCTACGTGCAGCCAACAGTTGGAAGTTACGATTACACACGCATGGAATGCACTGCCTTACCTCAATATTTTTGCAGAAGGAGAATCAACAGAGAAGATAAAAAAGTTGGTTGCAGCAATCTGGTAGTCAAAGGATGAAATCAATCAAGTCTAATTTGAACTCCAGCTACAAATTTCAGAGTTTCAGTTGAAGTTGTAGCCAACAACTCCACCAAAAGTTCAAGAACAACATGGAGCAATGATCAAGGAAGGTATGGCCACATTGGACGTAGCAGTTAAGGACTGCACATACTTATTTGAGTAGGCCATAGAGCTCTAGACATCTTTGTAGGAGGATTCCACTTTGTAGAATATTGACACTGACCTTAAAGAGAAGCAGTAGCAGTTTGATGAAACAAGGTTGACTGTACACACTTTGGCACCAGTTTAGTGGTTTGCGTGCTTACAAGAAGGTAAGCAACTACAAACAGAAATTGAAGAGTTGCGTCAGACAGAAGCCATCTTGAGGGCTAGAACATAGCCTTGGATGGAGAAATTCGTCCAACTCACTCTGTCAGTTTAGAACAAGTTTAAGGGCATCTAGCAACATAAAGAACAATGGGCCTCGTGGTGGAAGGCCCTACTACAGAGAAGCTCGTCGAGGAATTAAAACAATCAACTATGCAGGGCATAGCCGATTTGCAGGTTTTGAAGATGGAGTTCTTCCAACTCTAGAATAAGACTGTAGAGCCAGCTGAGTGGCTTGAGGACGAGTCACCAAATTGTCTTGGGGGCCTATTGGGAAGGGGTCCCTGGGGTAAATTTTGATAAATTTTGTAATTTATTTTTGTAAAGATGTAAATTCTCTGCGAAATGTGGAAGCGGAGTGCAAAGATAGTCATATTCAAATGGGATTTAGTCCCGTAGGTGGGTAGGTGATAGGAAGGTTTTAAGACCCTCCCATGGTCCATGGACCATGGTATAGTAAAATAAATCTATAAATAGAAGAGTCATAGTGAGTCTAAGGAATAACTTGATTAATAGGAATATTTGTAAGGACAAGTAAGCTAAGGCTAGAAAGGTATGTTTCATGTACTTATCTGAAGGGGAAGGCTCCTGCAGCTGAGTGCATGGAGACCTTGGTAAGTCTACAAGCTAATTGTGTGGGCCCCTGTAGCTAAGTGCGCAAGGAAAAAAAAGTTTGTAATAGAATGATTATACATAATAAAGACAGTTTTGAGACATTTCCTATGTATCTATGTATTATTTCTTACATCTGTGAGTTTTTTCATTTTCTCTCGGTGTTGAAATTTATATGAATTAATGCTTATCTAGTGCGCAAAAGTAGTATATCAATACTATTTATGCATGTTATGAATGATTAAAGACCTTCACGAAGATCTAGAAGTTGTTTAAGTAAATTACTGTAATTATCTGTTTCAGAAGGGTTAAGGTTCGCAAAGATAGAAATAAGCCCTAAGAACCACAGGAACCTATCACATTGGACTTTGGATGTAGAAACCTGGTTCTATCATCCCCCAATACTGCTTCAAGTGAGACTACTGTTGGGTCTTGAAAATGTCATTCATTTCCATTACACTTTCACTATTATGTCCATTATATCACCTCTGTTTCACTACTATGTCACTACATTCATCCCACTTTCATTATCATTGGGACACATTTATGTTTTTCCAAACTTTATTAATTCTTAGCCTTTTTAAGTGAATTTGTGGTTAAAAATTAGAAAATAATTTGCATATGCTTATACCTAACAAGTGGGTTGAGATTGTTGACATGTGTAGGTCAAAAGGAGGCTTCTGGAAGACCTTTATTTGGCACTCTAAGGCCAAATTCGAATTTGAGTGGAAAGAATCATGGGATCATGAGGATATGTGTCACATCTCCTAATTGTATTGAAACTCTAAGAAGACATGTGTCTTATCAATTCCTATTTTGATTAGGACTCTAGAGGTAGAGGGAGAGATTCATGGACTCTCATTAATGAGATGGCTTCTCATCTTTTTGTATAAATAGGAGATCTCTCTCCTTCATTTGTTAGCTTAGCTTAGCTTGAATTTTTAGTTCTTTAGCTTGGAGTTTGTAGTTCTTCCTTGATGGCTTTGGAAAGCTTTGGAGAGCTTTGTTGTACATTGTAATTTTGAAGAATTTGAATAAATCTTTGATGTTCTCCACATGGAAGGAGATGTGAAGTAGATGTCATGGAGCATATTAGAATGTAAGGTGGAGTAGATTTTATTTTGTAATTTTGCTTTGATTTCATTCATGTATGTCATTTTATTGCTTTCAAGTTTGATATTTTAGATTTTCCTTTCATGCAATTTTAATTCATGCAAGTGTGTTCAACTGGTTGATTGTAGATTATTTTTTCTTTACATGTTCTTGTATTTTCTTATTAGTTTTTGCTCGAGATTTTTAAAGTAGTTTTTGCATCAAGTAGTGATATGAGATTTGCTTCTCTGCTAAACTTTTTAGCTTTTAAATTTCAGTTGTTATGCTTTGATTTTAGTGATATTTGTTTGTTTCTATTAGCTAGTTTAGATATCAAATTCTTCATGTTATTTGACGTTATCTCCAGTGCAATGGCTTAACCTGAGAAGCTACTTGGCAAGCTATTAGATTATAAGTGAAGTAATTTGATTTTGCTTTCATTAATCTGCAAGTAGGTAGTTTAGATATCAAGTTCTTCATGTTATTTGACGTTATCTCTGGTGCCATGGCTTAACCAGAGAAGCTACTTGGTGAGCTATCGGATTATAAGTGAAGTAATTTGATTTTTCTTTCATTAATCTGCAAGTAGGTAGTTTAGATATCAATTCTTCACATTATTTGATGTTATCTCCGGTGCCATGGCTTAACTCGAGAAGCTACTTGGCGAGCTATCGAATTATAAGTGAAGTAAATTGATCTTGCTTTCATTAGTATGCAATTTTTGGTTTTTTTGAGTGCAATAGTTTATATTTTATTTCTGTAATTAGATGGGGCAACATAGACAGCGACCTCATGATCAAAATTTCATCATTTGTTTGATTTAAATAGTTGCATATTTACATTCCTGTTCAAGTATTAATTTTATCAATAGCATGTTTTGAGATCTTTTGAAGTGCTGAGTTTTGGGAGTTACCATAAGGGACATAAACCTTGTCTTGAAATCTACATCCATACTTGACCTTTAAAAGTATTCTTAAGACCTTAAAATAGGATTTCCATTTGCATTAAACACTTTAGGAAACCAAAAAGAACAAAACAACATAAACTATAAAACAACGAAGTAAGAAAAAGGTTAACTAAGCACATATGGTGCACCACACTTCATCAGTTTACGATACCCAGATTGATAATTTATGTAGAGCAATTTAAGACGTTAAATTGACTAGACAACTGCAGCTTGCGCTAGGTGGGTTGTTGATGAAAGGGCCAGTAGTTAGGGTTGTGTTGGTTGGTGCAGATAAATCTGAAACTGGGTCAGGCCCCATGAGGCCAACACTCATGCTAGTTCTCCTTAGCCAAGAAAGGGAATTCCCATTAATGAATGCAACTTGAAACCCTTGTCTTCCATGGCATATATTGAGATAAGGTTCTTCTTCAATCATGACACATATAAAACATCATGTATATGTATGATTTGACCATAGTTCAAATTAAAGGAAATAGATCCAAAACCCTTCATAGGATAGGTAGAATTGTCCCTAAGTATTATTTTCAAATCAAACTTGCTCTCAACTAGGTTTGAGAGGACTTCCCTATAGCCAATGAAATGTTTAGAAGCCCAACTAGCTATCAAAATAATTTGAAGGAGAGGAACTAGAAAGAGAATAAACAAGAAAGTACTCATAATGAGTTTCAGTTGCATTAATACCATACCTTCATTTTCTTTACCTCTTTTGAGGACGATGGCCTTATTCACAAGTAGTAGGAGCTCTGTTTCTTCTCCTATTCTTGGACATTGTATTTTTGTATCCACATTGTTGTTGTTAGACCTTGGAGCATTGTTATTTTCTAGATAATCTTGGGCATAATCGTCATTCTTATGGCAATTGTATCATTGAACTTGTGACATGTCCCTTCTAATTATTCTATTGGAGTTCTTGAATGTTGGAGTAGGATTTCTGGAATTAGAATGTCATCCTCTTTCTTTCCTCTTCTTGGCTTGAGTAGCAAATCAAGTGGGTTCTCCTTCTTCATGCTTTGAATTTTTCCTCTAGAGATTATCCTAGTCTCCTCCTGAGTGCACTTTCCCAATAGCTCATCAAATGAGCGAAACATGTTATTTTTGCTAATGGTTGTAATAAATGTCTCCCAAATCATAGGAATACCTCCAAGGGTGATCACCACTAGCTCTCTATCATATACAATCTCTCCGGCAGTCAGAAGTTGGTCCTTGAGTTGGGATATCCTCATGAAGTATGCTTGAATGTTCTCCCCCTTGTTCCTTTTGATGTCCTTGAGTTGATTCTTGAAAGAAATAATTTGGCTCAATTTGTTGAATTCATACATTCCAACCATCTTATCATACATTTCCATATACATCTTAAACTTCGAAACATAGGCGATTAAATGATCTCTCAAAGAATTAATAACACTTTTATTAACTTTGATCTCACCTTTCTTGTACTTGAACTTGACAATAGCAGAAGCATTTTCCAGAGGCTCAGGTACCTTGCCTTCAACATATTCCATGAGATCATTCTCTTCCAAAATAAAATCCATCCAATCCCTCCATGAAGCAATGTTTGATAAGTCATTCAGCTCCTCTTCAATATTGAAGTATGAGTTAGACATCTTGGCAAAGTCAAATAAACTTTAGCAGAAGCTAAGATCTCTCCATAAGGGTGATTGATCTTGTATCCTTAGGCTTTTCATCACCTTAGTTCTGATACCATGTTGATTTTTCAATGTTCTATGTTGTAACAATGAATTTTAACAATTTCTTCTTTCAGTAGCAATCACTTTTTGCAATTATTTTCAATCATCTAATAATAGTAAGAATTGTAGATATAACAGTAAACAATATGCACAATAGAAGTTAACCAAGATCAATGACACACAAATATTTAGGTCAAAGGCTAGGGAAAAACCCCACAAGGGGGAAAACCCAACCAAATTATTCTTTTATTAGATGCTCATCAAATGTTCAATAGAGATACATATTCCAAGTACATCCAACAACTAGTCAAAGATCAAAGCCTTGACCATCCAAGTTAACAATCCAATATCCAGTAAATAATGAGTCAAAAATTCAAATACAATCAAATGTCAACCCTAACCAATCAAATTCAATGGTCATATTATCACCAACGAATTCAATCAACCTAGTAATAAATGCAACCTCTTTTGCTCAATGAAACCTAGTCAAAATAGTCCAAGAATTATTCCCACAAATCAGTAAAAATCAAAAGTTTGACTTTCAGAAACCCTAGCCTCATATCTACAATCAAAGATGGTCAAATTGACTAGAAAATTTCAGTCTTATTCTCCCTAATTCGACCTTCTAGAACAGATCCAAAATTCGTTCAAACCAAGTCAAATCAGCCAAAGTCAATGCTAGTCAAAGATGCCAAAATAGAAATTCAACACAGTCAATGGAAATCTCCTCTCTCTCCTTTGCACATGTAAACTCAGACCGTGCAATTTCAAATCATAATGAAACAAATGAAGAAGGAATGGTGTGATGTGATGCCTTCAAGTGATGCTAAGCTTGGTCTATTTATATGTGGTCTAGGTGAATGAATTTCTTCTTTAGGCCGACTTGTACTTTTGAAGATGACTTGGACCCACATTAAAAATAATATTTTTCAATGTGAAAAAATTATTTTTTCCAAGTGTAAGTGGGTATCCTTAGGGTTTGTTGAGCTTCTCCAAGGAGGGAATTTCTCCCTCAACTGCCAATTTTCAACAAGGTGATAAAAAAAAAATTCTCTCTCTCAAGGAAGTCAAAGGAGGTAGTTTCATCTTTGGAAATAATGATACAAGAAGGATTATTGGAAAGGGCACTATTATTCTTGGTGATGGAAGGACTTTACATTTTCTATTTGTTGAAGTACTGAAGCACAATCCACAAAGTGTAGGTCAAATGGTTGATCAAGGGTATGATCTCACATTCAATTCCAAAGAATGTGAAATAAGAAAAGAAGGTTAAGGAAGATTAGTAGAAAATGCAATCAAGTCTCCAAATAATTTATATGTCCTCAATGAAATTAAAATAAATAAAACTCCTCCATGGGAGTAGTATCCCTAATAGATTATCAATAAAAGAGAATATAGCTTCAAGTGAAGTAAGAGGTGGTAGGCCACATTAAAACGATGGAAGTATTAGAAAGTAAGTTACAATGAAGGAATGGTAAGTTTGATAGATATAGACAAAAAATGATGTGTGAAGAAAGTGAAGTAAATGATGTATTTAAACAATGCATAAGTTCATGGGGAGCAACATATTTCCCTTGATATCAGGAAAGGGGGAGAACATATAGACATAAGGAGAGATAACAAATAGCAGGAGTAGTTGTAGTCACTAACAAAAGTTTTGAATAGAGGAAGAGTTGTAGAAACTAAATTTTCATATAGAAGAATATTTCATTGGGATAATCCCTTTGCCATTTATATCAAAGGGGGAAAAGTTGTAGGCAGGAGGAGAATTGCAAATAAGGGAAGTTTTATCATATTATTGTAGAATTGACTAAGGGTTTCCATCAATGAAAAAGGGGGAGATTGTTGAATTTTTTTTTTCATTAATATCAAAGATGGGGGGAGACTACATATGTCCAAGATAAATATTGGAAAATGAATATTGGTGGTAATATTTCTTTTGGACTTTTGATGCCCCAATTGGATACCCTATCTTTGATAACATGTTTACTGCAATTACTAGCTCAAATAGGATCATATGATATATGGTTGGAAATATTATTCTGAGAACCTTCCAATAGATATGGAACTCCCTATAATTCCATAAGAATGAGTATTAAATATTTTTTCAAGTTGACCCAACTAAAGTACAAACAATCCCCATTTGGATACCCTATCTATGAAGGTATTTTTCCTCCAATTATCTATCTCAAATGGGAGCATAGGATATATGGTTGTAAATCATATTCTAATACCTTTCCAACGATATCTGGAACTCCTTAAAAATCCATATGAATGAGGATAAATGAAGTATTTTGTTAAGATGACTTGACCAAAGTACAAGGATGCCAACGAAACTAGTTTTACAAGTCATTCACTTAAGTGAATGTCAAAAAAACTATAAATAAAGGGAATATGAGTTTATTTTAACATCAATTGATTGAATTACAATACCCCTTTAGTTTCCATTGGAAATTAACTTAATTGTCCATACTTCTCCTTTAACACGTGGAACTTACAAAACCAATTTCTTCCATGTTCTCCTCTCTTTTGGCCCCACCTAGAACATTGGTTAACATCCTCTCATGGAATTATATTAATATTTATGTTGACAAGAGGGTTTCATTCAACACTTTTATCCCTAGGGACATTACATGCATGCCTAAATATCTCATGGTCAAAATTTAGTGTATATTAATGGTCCATAAGCATATTCATAACTACAAGTTCATGGCACATCCACAATATAAAAAATTACCCTCAAAATATTTTATGTCTAATATCAGCATGATCTAATGATGGAGATCAAATTTGGGCCTAGAGGTGATGGGATATTAATGACATCATTTGCAATTGAAATATCCAATCACTGAGGATGGCCTAGATCTAATAGTGAAAATTAAATTCAATCTTATATGTGCTTGACCATGAATGAGGTAACTCAACTCTAATGTATCTAATGGTTTAGGATGATTGTGATCCAGTGGTCCATATTATATTTGGTCTTAGAGAGGTTCACCAATAATGAGGTAACTTAACTGTGAATGATTTAATGGCAGAGTTCAATCATGATCCAATGATCCAAATTAATTTTGGGCTTAAATATGCTCACCCAATAATTTCCTACCTTGAATCTAAAGAAAATAATAGTGGAAATTCATCCAATCTAACAAATTAGATTGAATTTGGGCTTAGATGTTCTTGATTGATAACAAGGCCCCTTCATTTCAAATTAACTTAATCATACCACTTTTCCTCCTCCATGCATTGAATTAATATACCACTTTCCATTTTCACATAATCATTGACGTCACTATTATGAAATTTCAATTTTTTATAATTTTTGCAAATCTCCCATTTTTTTCGAATTACATTAATAAATCTCATTTTATAGAAATTTATTTTTTCGTAAATTTTACAACATTTCCCTACAGTTAATGCACTACACCATTTTCAATCTTATAACTATCAATGTAACCTCTTATACTTGTCCACTTATCATTTTTGAGTCAATTCATCTCTTGAAGTTTGCCCAGATTTAGAGATTTTTTCCTAATTTTGCAACTTTATTTCATGGTTATTTCTACAATTTCATCTATATATATATATATATATATATATTATATATTATATATATATTATATATATATATATTATATATATATATATATATATATACCAGAGTTCCGATTATGTTATGATGAATTTACAAGTTGTGCCTTTATAACTTCAGTATTATTGATTTACACCACATCTTGACAAGTATTAGCCCTAGAATTTGTAAATCTAAATTTCCCTATTTCTTTGCCTTGAGGAATTTTATTAAACAATTTCCAAGAAACCTACAAATTTTCTTCTAAAAGAGAAGATATAGCCCATACAGCCTGAGTTTTATAACCTTCACTTTTATACCACTATGTAATGTACTGAGCCATTTAGGCTAAGGCACATTACTACCAACAACGTTGTCTCTAATACCATAAAATCAAATGCCTTTAACCTTGGTTGATATAGCTTCCAATAAGATAACTATTTATGCACAATAAGGCTCCAATATCAACCACAATACAAATTCTACTTTATAGTATGCCTTGGTCACCATAACTAGCATAATTCCTTCATTTATGTATACATGGTACCATAGTTCATCTATGTTAATGTATGCATGATTCACACTAACATTATATGAAACAAGAACATGGTAATAAGCCCCCAAGGGTGCATATCGATTGGAAATCATTATGATAAGAAGTGTTTGTGAAATTGAGGTTTGAGGTTCAAATCCCCTAATTTACGATGTGGTTCATGCATGGGATGTGCATTGAGGATGGTATCTCATCCTCAATCATCCTACACAACCCAAGGTAGTGCACCCCCTTCCTTTCATCCATAATCCCTTCAATTATGCCACTACCCTTATAGGGCTCCAACATATGTCGTTAAGGGATTCTTAGAACCCTATGGATCTAATTTCTAGCTATCCTTAGGATTCTCCACACACCCTCCAAGCCTCACACTGGGGAACATATCCCCACACTTATCCCTCCAAGGTTCCAACCTCCCCAAATGGTAACCAAGAAGAAGTGTGCACACACCCAGATCAAATTAGGAACCATAAGGTAATAGTATCACAAAGTCAAACCTACCTCAGAGTAGGTATAGTAATCATATTGGTCCCAATAGTAGAGCAGAATGATCTAGAATCATAGAAATTATTCTCAATCCTCACTTCTTTTATGCATGTGCCAAAAATGGCAAGTGCCACTCAAAGAAGTCACTTACCCACCTATTAGGAAGCTTGGGATAAAAGTATATGCATAATGACTTTAGGCTTCTAATTCAATATTTGGTTTAAACCTTTAGCCTAAGCCCCATCACCTAGTCCTTATCCCCCCCTTTTCCCACTCATAGAGGACTAACCCCCTATCTCCCTTGTCTAACTTTGTCTACAATAGTGGTGTATTTTTCTTAATATCATAATGTGATTACATGTTTTCATAGCTAGCCTGGTTGGCCTTTTAGTACATAGGTTCATTGGCCTAAAATCACACATGCACTCTAACCTGAAAACATATAAACATAAGCATTCACGCCCCAAAACTCCTATATACACATGGGCTCAAATTCCTAAAACATATTGGTTCACAAACATAATAAAATATGTACATATATACACAAGGGTCATCCTGGGAGTGCTACATATTACCAAACTAGTCATAGTTTATATAACCAACTAATTAACTTGAATTTCTGTCAAAATACTTAATGTCAAGTTCATATGTACATTCAATATACTAAAAAAATATGCTTTGTGGCCTTCATATGTATTTGCTTTAGATCCTTCATGAAATTGGATACCAAAAAACATAGCAAAGGAAATAACAAGGCTACTAAGGTCAATAAATAACATTGCTAGCAAGTTGCTTGCATATAGTAGCATTAACTTTTGACAAATCAAATTCCTTAGTCATCCTGTCTCCCAAATAAAACAAAGTAGAACAAGGCCTACAGTCTTCCATTTTATTTCTCTTTAAGAGAACCAAAACATAAATAAGCCAAGAAATGAAGATATTGTCATCCAATTTCATAACTCAGATGACAAGAAAGAAATCAGGGAAAAGTGTAGGGATCCATACTTACCTTAAAGTGTAGAAGCCTTGGTGAACCTTACTAATTTCTAAAATGCCAACCACAAAATATTTGGTAATATTTTCGTAAAAATACTCAAGTTTCTAATGACTTTATATCATTTCTAGAAAATTTTGATGACTCTAAGTTAGAGTAAAATATTTTTATCCTGTAAATTTGGCCAAATCATTTTTATAAAACAATGGAAATTGGCGAATCATTTTTGGTATAAACGATGGAAAATTTACCCATGGGTGAAATTTATCCCCTAAAACGTTTCCTAAAAGAAATGCAACAAATCTGAGGAATAATTTCAAATGTATCTTTCAATTTTAATTTTAGACTAAAAAATGAATAACCATTGTTTCTATTAATGATCAAATCATATATATAACCAAAATTAAGCTTACACTAAAACGTTCACATGTATCCAATGATGTTGTAAGTTGATTGACATTACTTATAACTACGTCAAAGAAAGAAACTATTAATTTTCTAGTATGCAATCACCTAGGTTCTTGTTTCAAACCATACAAGGACTTCCTTAGTCCACATGAAATTTTATCATCTTATAAAAAACCAAGTGGATACTCCATATAGTTCTCCTCAATAAGATCCCCATGTAATAAGGCACTTTTTACATCTATTTTATGTACCTACAAACCAGAAGTGGCAATAAGAGTAAGAACAATTTGAACATAATTCATCTTGTTTATTAGAGAAAATGTCTTTACTCAGCATCTTCCTATTGAGAAAAAAAAATTGCTACCAATTGAGTGTTATATATCTAAACAAAATCATTCAATTTAAACTTGGTCTTATATACCCATTTTTATTCATAAGGTCTCCACTGAATCAACCCATGTCATAGTGACTACATTCATAGGATATTAAGGAATACATCTAATCTTACTCAATATTGATAAAAGCCTCCGAAAATTCTTTTGTTGAACGCCCCTCCCAATACATCTTTGTAATAAAAATAACCCCTATTTTTATTGAACACCCATTATCCCAAAATATCTATAAACCCCCCTTACCCCAAATCCCAACATCCTCTAACACTGCACCCACCCCCTATCCCCTCCATAACTCCCAATATCCAAAAAATATTGACTCTATTTTTCACAATTTTAACACCCTCTTTGTGAATGAACATGCTAAGATATTAATCAATAAGGTGAATACCCCATGTTTTCATTTGACCATTTTTTTTTCTTAGGGATAGAGAACCAGTTCTAGAGTCTTTTTCTTCAACAAGGAATTAAATTCTTCAATCGTAGTCTTCGCCCATTTTAGACCTATGATGTGTAGTGGAATATGCCTCTAGATCGTATGTCTCTAGCACACACACCATGCATATAGCATTAACTTCATAGTTTTGTCTGAGTGCCTTCCTAGAATCAATGGAATCACCCACATCATTACCAATAGCATCAATGTTATTTGTTACTAAAGTAGGATAAGTGCTTTCCTTGACATGTATGTCCCTCTAATATATCCATTGTGAATAGACTCGATCATACTTTTATTTGTTTCAATATCAGGTATTCAAGTCATAGTGAATTCAACAATAGAAATATAACTAGAAGCTAAGATAGTTGATTCACAAATTAGAATAACTGACTAAAAAGCCTTGATCATTTTGAATATATTTCCACCTAAAACAAGGTTGATCAGAAGAGAAACATCTAAAATATTCTCATCAAAGATATCATCTAGTCCTCAAATCACTTCCTGTATAATTGGATCATATAGTTGATATGATTTTAACTCTTACTAATAATTAACCATGATTCAAGATTTATTTTTGGGATCCAACTTTTTCAACTTCTTATCTAGAATATGAGCCCAAGTTAGGAATCCAAGAGTTTTGAGGTGTCCAATCAACAATATTATTCCAGTCTATTTCTCAAGAAGAATGTCATTCCAAACTCCTTAGTCACAACCTTATTCAAAATGTAATTTGGGAAATAAATGGCTTCTACCCAAAAACCATTAAGAATTCCCTTTGCTTGAAGCAAACAACTAACCCTTTTAATGGAAATTTTGTTCTTCCTCTCAAAAATGCCATGTTGTTGAGGTGTGTAAGCTACATTTATTTTGCATGAGATGCCATCTCAAGATAGGTATCCTTCAAAGGAATTTTTGAAATGCTCAACTTCGTTATCATACCTCAAACATTTCACAATCAACCACATTACTCTTTAGCCATTACCCTAAACTCTTTGATTTTTTCAAATCTCACATTCTTTTTCTCCAACAAATAAATCCAAGTAACATGAAAAATTCATCAATAAATATGAGGAAATACCTTTCACCTACTAACAAATTATGGTTCATTATATAGAATTCACTAAACACAAGTTATAGTCATATAATTTCCCTCCAATAATTTACTTTCTCAAACTTTTCTTGGTGATGCTTACTAAGATCACATATATCTTGTATACAAACTTATAGAAGAACCACTTTAGCAGTCCATGAACAATATGGACACTAAGCATCAACGTCATGCTTATGAAGTTCAAATATCCTAATATCTCATGCCAATTTTTTCCTCTATAACCAATTCTGGAAATAAGTGAAAATAATCTATTTTCTTGCAACTTTCAACTCTTGAATTTTTATAGTCAATCCTTTGGGTCAAGAATACCCACAAAAATATCAAAAGTATGTTTAATAACTTTCACAACATATTGTTAGATACATGGTAGACACTAGTAATCATGCCGTTTTTTCAGTCAACCCTATCACACCAAAAATATTAAGTGGAAAACCATCTAATTATATTTCCTTCTTTAGCCTCACTCTAGAAAGAAAAGGGATATGCATACTTAACCATGTGATGTGAATAGTGAGATTCAACTATCCATTCCTTTGAGACTATGAGCATGTAATGCTCAAGAGAAACTAATGAAAAATGTATGATTACTCACATTTAGTAATTTGAGCATATTGTTGATGGATTGGTTATCTATTTTCTTTCATTTATCTCAATTTTATCCTTAGGTCGCAATCTTCTTCTTGCAAGCCTTGTCAAAGCGTCATGCCTTTTTGCAGTTATAACAAGTCTTCTTAATTTTACTTTCCTAGTTTGATGTTGACTATCAACTGTGTTATCTCTTCTTTCAATCTAATCTTCAAAATTTTTATCATGGTCTCCACCATGGCCTCCTTCTTGATCCCATGTTAACCTCTTTCTTTGTAATTCTTATAGTGTTTTCCCTTCACGAAATGTTTCTATTTCTTATTACTCAGCTTTCCTTCATTAAAAAAATATCATGTACCCTAATCAACAAAGAGGGAAAGGAATAAAAGGTTTAATTATTACCATCTTCTTTCTTTTAAACCCAAATCACCCAAAATATGGAATGAACATATAATGTTTTCATATTCATCAAGATTAATTCTATCAATAGTCCTTCCTTCTTCTAGAAATTTAATTAATATAGTCTCCTAACTTTGACTATGAGAGATCAACTCTTTCTTAGGTTGTGTCACTTAACTTTCACCAATTTTATTGAAAAAAAAAATTAGATTATTCTAAAATTCATTTAAGTAATCACTTCCATTGGTATGACATTGAATCTACATTGAGATATAGATCAACATAACACCTACAACTTCAATTGTATCTTTCTTCCATGTGACCACAAACTTCTCACATTCATTTTTATAATGAGGAACAATGGTCTTTGTGCACTACCATATTTCTTTTCTCTTCAACATTGCAATCCCCATGGCTTATGCCCACATGTCATAGTTATTTCCATCGAGAACCATAACCATAACCACCTACTTAGAACTATTATAACTTCTTTCAAAAAAATGGTACAAGTTAAATCTTTCCAATTATCAACTTCCTAAGAGTGCAAATACCATCCATAGTATTCTTATAATGCGATAACGTCCAAATTTATTACAACTAAAACCATGCTAGGATATTCAAAACCTACAGCTTTGATAACGTGTTATAATTCTTAGTTGTATTGCAAAATTAATAGTAATAGATCCAAAGAAAATTAGTGGTGTTTAGAAACATTGTTGGTATCCTAGCATGGTTTTCTATACAAATTTGAATCTACAATTTTATATTTACTAATAAATATTTATTACATATAGATGAGCACTTAAACTTTTTATTATTAAATATTATTCTCTTAACTCTATATGGATTAGCATTTAATATTCCTATTATTAATAGATGAGAATATAAACTATTTATTGTTATTTTAAATCTGAAGTTATTAACTCTATATTAAGCTAAGTTATTTAGAATAATTAACATAGTGTGATGTGGTGCTTTTTCTTGTTTGATTTTTTCCCTTATCCAATCTTTTTTGAATTCCAACTTCCCCATCATGATAATCCTAATGAAGCAAACTCCACACATTTTTCAATTGAATTAAATTTAATGATCTTATCTAAACTTAATTTATATTTCAAATATTAAATGATATCATACGAATAGTTCTAACGCTTGTGAGGTAACTTAAAATAAGTTTTCATGGTAATTTTTATATCTAACATAGGACTTTTTATTCTTTCACTTACGACTAATTCATTATGTATGTAGTCAAAATAGGAGTTTTGATTTTCACTATTTAACGTAGTATATTTTATTCTTCTACTTAGAACTCATTCATTCTATGTGGGAAACATAGGAGTCTTAATTTTGATAGTGAAAAAAGGTGTTTGGATTATTTAATTAATGTCTAAATCAATTGTCAAAGTTACATAACTATGCACTAAACATTGGTTCCCTATCATATCTATGTTGTAATGTTACAATATAAACCTTGTTTCATATAGAATTATATAAGGAATGAAACTGGCAAAGTACTTCAACCTTAGCATGTATTTTTGATTTGATTATGACATAGAGTGAAAAAATAATATGCCTTGGAGGTAGGTTTACATGTCGTATATTCATTCATTTATCTCATGTTCTAAGTCCAATCTCACCTTAGTATTTGAGTTGAATGGTTTCATTGAATAGGAGGCCACATTGTAGAAAATATGTGTAGGTAGGTTCACTCGATAATGCAATATAAATCAAAGCATAATACTATAACCTACTTCTAATATCAATTTGAGGAAGCTTAAAGATCGAGCTGAACAATATAACCAGAACAAGAAGAACCAATGGCACAATACACATGAAAATACTTTGGGGAAATCCTCGGCTAAAAACCCCACACTATTGTATTATCATACATGGTGGAAATACATAGGAATTATACAAAACCTTAGCTCTAACAACTAGCCAGCTCTCAGTACAACCCTCACAAATACTCACAGGTAATCTTGGCTTCTCTCTAGCCTTCCTCTCTGCCCTCCAAGCTCCTATTTCCTTGTGTTGTTCCTTATGGATGATTTTCCTTTTACCAAGTGGAAGACCTCCTCCAAAACTACGCAATCCTCCAAGGATTAATCCTTGACTGCATGCATGAGTTTTATCCATGAGAAAACATATGCAACTGATAGTACATTGTACTTGTACATTAATCTCAACTGGGTCTTTCTCAGAATAGACATGCATAAATTTTTGATGAGGGAATCTTCATTTAACTGGAGTAGCACTAGTTGAGTGCATTAATGCATCAACTGACTGTTAACTCACTATTAGTTCCTCAAACTATTTGGAACTAATTTAACTATAATTAACTCAATAAATTGAGTTAACTAATTACAACTCAAATATAACTCAATCTTATCTCCTTAATTTAAGGGATAACTCTTGCATGACTTCAGAAAGACTTCTAACTTGAATTTCTCCAACTAATTAATTTATAAATAATTAATTAATTATTTCCAAGTAGCTCTTAGGACCAAATTCGATTTTAATTCACAATTTAATTCAAGGACAAATTAAATTGGAATATTCTTGTTGCCATATTTCAACACTCCCTCTCAAGAAGAAATGGATTATCTGCCACCCCGATCCTATCTGTATGGAACTCGAATTTACACTTTGACAATGCCTTTGTCAAAAAGTCAACATCTTGCTCCTCTGTCGAAATATACTGCAGCAACATGATCCTCCTCGCTACATAGTCTCTAAGATGATGATACCAGATGTTGATGTGCTTGGACCTATCATGAAATACTAGATTCTCAGAGAGTTTGATACAAATCTTATTATCACAATGGATCATAGTTGGATCCATCCTCTGATCAAACAAACCAACTAGGATTTTCCGCATCTAGATGGCCTCACATGCTGCCTGACTTGCAGTCATGTATTCTACCTCTGCCGAGATGAGTGCAATTGACCTCTATTTCCTGCTTTACCAAGAAACTGTCACTGACCCAAGGTTGAAAAATCCATCCTGATGTTCTCTTCCGATCTGATGGACTCCCTGCCTAATTTGCATCAGTGAAGCCCTGTAGCTTCACTCCCTCTATCCATCAGTACCATAATCCATACTGAAATGTTCCTCTGAGGTATCTCAATACATGCTTTGTCACCTTCCAAAACATATCGGTAGGCTGAACCATCTCTTGACTCAGCTAGTTCACCGCATAGCACAAATCTGGTCATGTGTTCACTAAGTACATTAGTGAACCCACAAGTTTCCTATACACAATAGCCTCTACCACTTCTCTTGAAGTAGAAACCTTCGTCCTCCAGTTACCTGCTAGAGGAGTCTGCATGGGCTTACACTTCTCCATGTGGAATCTCTTGAGTATCTCGTTGGCATATTTGCCTTAAGACACAAACAACTCCCCATCCTTTTTCCACACTTCCATGCTAAGGAAGTAATGCATGAGACCCATGCCTTTCATCTCAAATTCTCGTGCAAGGTCCTCCTTGCAAGACACGATCAACTGATCATCACCAGTCAATATGAGATCATCAACATAAAGTACGATGATCAACAACTTACCTTTCACCATGATGTGGTACAGGTTCACATCCGCTTCACTCTTTGTGAAGCCCAACTCGGTGAAGTAGTTGTCTATCCTGGTGTACCAAGCACAAGGTGCTTGCTTCAGCCCGTACAATGCTCTCTTGATTCGGCACACATGCGACTCATAATCAAAGGTCTCAAAACCTTCCAGCTGTACACCTCTTCCTCAATCTGGCTATTGAGGAATGCAGTCTTCACATCCATCTAATGGATCTCCCAACCCATTTGTGCTGATAGTGCCAACATAGATCTGATAGATGAGTACCATGTGACAGGAGAAAAAGTTTCATGATAGTCAATCCCCTTGACCTGTGAAAAGCCACGGGCAACAAATCTTGCCTTATGCTTCACCACACTACCATCAGTAGCTTGCTTTACCTTGTAAAGCCAACGGGAACTCACAACTGACTTGTTCTCCCGTCTTGGAACCATGTCCCAAACATTGTTACGAACTATGGAGTCATACTCCTCTATCATAGCATCAACCCAAATCAACTTCTACACAACTTCCTCAAGGGAAGATGGCTCGGTCTCAACACATTCCCCAACAAAGGCCATGTATCCAGTGTACCTCTCAGGTGACCTCCTCTGTCTACGCTGAGAAGATGGTGCTCCCATATTCTCTCTTGCATTCTCCAACAATCTGTCAGCTTCTTTTGTGTGCTTCCATCCATCTCTAGAAGACTCTACTTGAGTGGATGTCTCCACTCCTGGAACCTCTGCATGTGGCTACTCCACATTAATCCGAGGCTCCTCCTCCTTAAGAACCAACAGTTCCTCCACAGCCTGTAGTTGGAGCTCCCTCTCAAGGGAAACTCACATGGCCTTTTGCTCATCAAACTTGATATCTCTACGAACCACTATCCTCCGACTAGTAGGCAAGTAAACCTGATATTGTGAGGTGTATCAGTGTATATCCCCAAATCTGTTTTCGGCTCAAGCTTCTTCCATGCATCCTTTGTCACATGAAAATATACTGATGAGCCAAAGATCCTGAAATGACCCACATCTGGTCTCTTACTGGAGAAAGCTTCCTCTTGTGTCTTCATACCAAGTACATGATGCGAGATTCTATTCTACAAATAGACCGCTACGTTGCATGCCTTAGCCCACAAGTGAAGTGGTCGGCCTTGGTCATGCAACATTTCCCGTGCTACCCCTACAATAGTTTTGTTCTTCCTCTCGGTCACCCCATTCTGCTGTGGATTATGAGGTGCCGTCAACTCTCATTTAATTCCTTCCGCTGCACAAAAGTCTTTAAACTCTTGAGAGACATATTCTCCACCATTGTCACTTCTCAAGGCCTTGATCTTCTTCCCTGACTCCTTCTTGACCAAAGCTTTGAACTCACAAAACTTTTTGAACGTTTGGTCCCTCTTCTGCATGAAATAAATCCATCATTTACGAGAATATTCATCAATAAAAATCACATAATACCTTTGCTTCGTTGTGGACGCCATCGAGAATAGTCCACACAAATGAGTATGAACTCGCTCTAAGATAGCCTTTGCTCGACTATATTGATCATGAAAGGAAGACTTGGTGTAATTTCCCAAGGTACAACCTTTGCATGTGTCAACTTGCTCAAGTTTACCTTTGGAAAGTCCTATAGATATCTATTGCATTATCTTCAAAGCCCCATGATGCAAATGGCCCAACTGCCTGTGCCACAACTCACCAATGTCTTGGCTTTGCACCAATTCTGCTTTCGTACTCAATGGTGCACAACCATCTACCTCTAGTTTATAGAGATTCTTCACCCAAATCCCTATCCTCTTGGTCTGACCCGTGGCTATGTTTCTTAGGAACACCTTTCCTTTACTAAAGACAACATCGTAGCCTTTTTCCTCCAACATTGTCACTGATACCAAGCTCTTCTTCAGTCCAATCACATACACCACATCTGTCAAGGTGAGAGGAGATCCATGCTTCCTATGAAAAGCAACCGTGCCCACTCCTAAAGCGCTATACCGTCTATCATCACCCATCTCTATGCGCATCTTGAGGTCTTTCTCCTCAAAGGCACTAAATAATTTTTTATCACCGGTCATGTGGAATGAGGTTCCATTATCAAGATACCAGACATAACCCATCATTGATGACACCATGCATGTGATGAGGGTAAAGTCCATTTCGAACTGAGAGGCTAATGCCTCACCTTTTGATCTTTCCAAGGATCCCTTCTTGGACTTCTTCGATGGGAAATTAGTCGCATAATGTCCCATATTATGACAATTAAAGCATCTTACTTTAGACATGTCACCCTTCTTCCCTCCATGAGAAGAATTCGATTTGAAATGGGAAGCCTTCCCCTTCCCTTTCCTTGCCCTACTTGCTA
This sequence comes from Pinus taeda, assembly GCA_000404065.3. Taxonomy (NCBI): domain Eukaryota; kingdom Viridiplantae; phylum Streptophyta; class Pinopsida; order Pinales; family Pinaceae; genus Pinus; species Pinus taeda. The sequence continues at coordinate 72,009 of APFE030787151.1, forward strand.
AGGCCATATTTTCTTCATCGTCATTCTTGGATGAAGAACCATCTCGTGTGCTCCTCCTGATCTCCTCGTGCATAAGATCCGACCACAGTCGTTCCCAATATAGTAATTTCTCCCTTCCATTCACAAAGTCCTAGTAGCTATTCCAACTCTTTGGAAGGCCAAGGAGAGCGAGGCTCACCATATCATCATTGGCAGTAGTTATTCCCACACTGCCAAGCTCATCTCTGCACGTGGTGAGCTTGTTTAAATATGTGGAAATAGTATCGTCCTTCTCCATCTTGATTCTTAGAAGCTTATCCTTGAGCGCCAATTTCCTCTGATCACCACTATTCTGGTCAAGGTCCTTCAGTGTCTTCCACATTAAAAATGGAGTATCCTTCCCATGGAGACTTGAGACAATATGGTCTCGAACTTCCTCAAGGATGATCCATCTCGCCTGCAACACACACTTCTTCCACTCAGCGAACTCTTGTGCATTAGTTGAAGTTGGCTTTGGGATTTCTTGATCAATGAATTCCTTCACGCCATTGTCTTCTAATACAACCTCCATTCTATCTTTCCATGCTATGTAATTTGAGTTGCCTTCCAAGGCATACTCAAGTCTCAAGCCATAGAACGCCATTGTCCAACCTTGAAGTATGATATGAATTTGATTTGCACCTACAACCCCGAACTTCAAACTTCAAATTCTCTTCTCAGTATACTATTCACAGCTTTGATACCATGTAGAAATTTCTACAAATCCAACTCTGATACCATGTAGAAAATCTATGTAGGTAGGTTAACCCAATAATGCAATATATATCAAAGCAGAATACTATAACCTACTTCTACTATCAATTTGCAAAAGCTTAAAGATCAAGCTGAATAATATAACTAGAAGAAGAAGAACCAATGGCACAATACGCTTGAAAATACTTTGGGGAAAGCCTCAACTAAAAACCCCACATTATTTTATTATCATACATGGTGGAAATACATAGGAATTATACAAAGCATTAGCTCTCATAGCTAGCCAACTATCAGTACAATCTTCACAGATTCTCACAGGTAATCTTGGATTCTCTCCATCCTTCCTCTCTGCCCTCCAAGCTCCTATTTCCTTGCGATGTTCCTTGTGGATGATTTTACTTTTAACAAGTGGAAGAGCTCCTCCAAAACTACGCAATCCTCCAAGGATTAATCCTTGACTGCATGCATGAATTTTATCCATGAGAAAACACATGCAACTGATAGTACAATGTCCTTGAACATTAATCTAAACTGGGTCTTTCTCAGAATATACATGCATGAGTTTCTGATGAGGGAATCTTCAGTTAACTGGAGTAGCACTAGTTGAGTGCATTAATGCATCAACTGACTGTTAACTCACTATTAGTTCCTCAAACTATTTGGAACTAATTTAACTGGACTTAACTCAATAAAATGAGTTAACTAATTACAACTCAAATATAACTCAATCTTATCTCCTTAAGGGATAACTCTTGCATGACTTCAGAAAGACTTCTAACTTGAATTTCTCCAACTAATTGATTTAGAAATAATTAATTAATTATTTCCAAGTAGCTCTTAAGGCTAAATTCGATTTTAATTCACAATTTAATTCAAGGACAAATTAAATTGGAATATTCTTATTTCCATATTTCAACACACATATGCTCCAAACACCCTACATGTTGACATGCATTGAATGAGAGGAAGTGTGCATTATGGTTGGCTTCATAAAGGTAAATTGCAATCATCAATCTAATCAATGGTGGTAAGAATATGACATGCAAACCTCTAGTTAAGAAAAAATTGGCTACTCCCTTGGCTAATGGATGAATTCATGGCCTTTTTCTATTTTTTTGTTCCCTCTCCAACCTTATTGGCATGTAACTACCTTTTAATTTTGTCCTGAAACCATCTCTTGGATTTAAAAGGAGCTCCTTCAAGCTCCTTCAATTGTTGTATACTTCATTGTATTGGGAACTTAGTGTTTATCTATTATGTTTCTTCTATTTGGAAAGGTTATGGCTCAAAGTAATCTATCTTGTGGAGTTTCAAGAATCTAAGCTTCACCATTGTGAATGTTTATTCGTATGAACAATTTATTGAAATGAATTCATTTATAGGCGTTGCTTGCTTGAGAACTTCATTTCGGTTAAATGGAAAAATGTGCACACGGGTTATTTCCTATGATTCCCTGAACTAACATGTTGGGACTATGGCCCTTTGAGCTTGTCTACATATATTAGCTTCTTTATTGAATGAAAAAACTCATTATATTCCTTACCTAATTTTTCCCCTCAACCTTACATGCATTCAATGGTTATTATCAATTCCTATTTGGTTTTTGGTGTCCTCAAAGAAACATTATATTTATATAGTCATAACAGCTAGTGGTTTTGCATTCATTGGGAAACACATCACATATTTTTTTAATGCAAATTGTGGATGCTAAATGAGATTTTGATTGTAACTATTTTTGTTGGAATAGATTTGGGGAAGTAGATTAATTTATTGCTTACGTTAGGTTGATGATAGTTTAAAACTATATTTTATCTTTGATAATATCTCCAATGATTAATAAATTCATCTTTTCTTTAATTATAAGCTTTGTTTGGGTTTGATTTCATATCCATTATGTATTACTTCATGTCCAAATTCACTAAGTAATGCTTATATTTTTTTTAATAGATGTATGTGTTAAAATATGCATTATGTCCAGTAAGCTTTGTTGAATGGATGAGGTCTAATAATGATCCTAATATACTATTTTATTACTATGAATTTTATGAGAAAAACAAAGTCACATAACCTTGAGTTTATATCACCAATGAGTATTACAATGCATTAAAATTTAAGTTACTTTCTTTTTTAATAATCACTTTTATATTATAAGAAACAATTCAACTTTGAGAATAGTACATAGTAATGGAAATAGTTTTAACTCAATTTTAATCTTAATTCAAATTTAAATTTGTTTATAGTTTTTTAAGCATGTTTATTGAATTTAATGATGTGATAAGTTAAAGACTTCAAAATATGAACAAGGTTACATGGACAAGTGTACATTATAAACCGCATAGGTTCACTTTGAAAAGGGACTAATTAGGCTTTCCTTCATTAAAAATAGATAACCCTTTAGTTACGGCCTAGATGTCATAATCTAGGTTTATGAAGCGAAAGTAAGGGTGCAATGCAAAATGAAATTAATGTGACAACTAGTCTAGTCTGAATTAGGAGCATTTAGAACTAATTGTCATGAAAGAAAGGGTGAAATATAAATAATATGGAGAATAATATACCAATTACAACCTACACAAAACCCCAAAGAAACTCTAAGAAACCAAGGATAGCATGTGAACCACAATTGATAACCTCCTTCATAATGATTTCTTAGCATTCCATAAGATAAGCACAAGCATTACAAGAACAAGAAAAATCTACAAAATGCAACATCTAATTCTACAAACTTCAAGAAAACTATGAAAGGTGGGACTATGTTTCAAGATTTTAAGAATACAAACCAACAACATCTCTTATTAACTGTAAATAGTGTGTTAATTTTCTAACCCTAGCCATTAGCGATTTATTACCTAGAAAATCACTTAGGTAAATTTATTAGTTGTGGACTTATTGAATAAAAATATTGTTGGAATTTTAATAGGCAAAAAAAAGGTAAATAGTGGAACCAATCTCAAACCCATGCAAAAACATAAATTCCACCCTTCAAATATGTTGTTCTTCAATAAATCATCTTCAACATATAAAGGTTTCCCAATTGGGGAAATAAATTCCCACCAAGGAAAATTACAAAACAAAACCTACAACTTTTATGTTGATAAAACCCTCAAAACATGTCCTTTGATCTTGTTGGTTGTTGGATCTTTCTCCCTTGTTTCCCCTTGTTCCCTTCCTTTAGACTTTGTGCACTTGGATATACGTCCTTATCCACCCAATCACTAAGATCTCATTATCTCATTACCTTAAGCTGGCTTGATTTGTCTTCTCCCTTACCCTAGCCTTCCTTTTATAAGTTTGAGTTATATATTGAATCCATAATAGTAATCTCCAAAGTTATTAATGATCAATACTAGATCTCAACTTTACTTGAGATCAACAATTGAGATTCACCTATTTCACTAAAGCAAATAACCTTTGCATTTCATTATATTAACTACTTTTTTGTTATAAAATGAAATTAATTTAATAATCCCTTTAATTAAAGTAATTTGTGAGTTTAAAGGTCCTTTATATGGGTGATGCATGTATAAACACTTATACCTATGCACAAGTACTTGTCTGATGCTACAAAAAACTCTCTTAGCAATGAATGTACTTCCTAAAGAGCCACTTAGAACTAGTTTTCCCTATGATCCTTGCACAATGTCTCATGCATCATCCTTCACCATGGATTTCCTCCAAACCTATCAACATGATGCCTCTTCAATGATGCTACTCATTAGTTCCATGTATTTTGAAAACTTTTTTAGAGGCTTTCTCTCCCTGAATGTGCTCCCAGGAGCCTTCACATGATATGAAGCATCCCTCAATGTCTTCTCAAACCACCTAGTTCTCATGAGATATTTGGAAGGAGCTACTAACTCCTTATCGCATAAGGGTTGAATCTTCTAACTGGAAGTCTCCAAACATTTTCCTCCCTTTGGAGCCTTCTACTCCTCATCCTCTGTCACTACTGGTGGCAACTCATGAGACTTTATAGATGCCAATTTCTCCTAAAACTTAGCATCTATGCTCACAATTGTGTTCCTCTATGTTGGTACTAAATATCCTCTAACATTTTGAGGTCTAGTTATATCCAAAAAATATTTTATTATATCCTTAAGGCTCCAACTTCATTCTCCTTTCAAAGGGAACATGGATGTGTATGGAATCTTCCTAAAAAATTATTGTTCCCCAATATCCTATGTTTTTCACATGTACTACAATGTTACATGCCTTTGCACAAAGAAATGTAGACGAGTCTTGGTCATGTAGCATAACCATGGAAGAATTTATGATGGATCAATTATCTCTCTATAACTCCATTTTGTTGAGAGTTGTACAAGATTGTCATCTCCCTCTTGATCTTGCCTCCTTATAAAAATCCTTGGATTCAGTCAGGTATACTCACCCCCATTGTCTCAAGACCTTAATCCTCTTCTCTATTTGGTTCTCCACCCGAGCCTTGAACTCTCATAATTGACTGAAGACCTCATCCTTGATATTAATGAAGAAGATCCAAGTTTTCCTTGAATATTCAAAAATTAACATGACATATTATAGTGCTCCCTACACTAATGCCACTAACATTGGTCCACACAAATATGAGTGAATGAGATCCAAGATACCCTTAGACCTACTCTCGTTTCTTGGAAAAGAAGCCTTAACATTCTTGAAATTTCACACCCTATGAACATTCCCTACTAATTAATACTGAAGTCTAGGAGACTAGTAGCAATATCCCTCAGGATCAAAAAGAACTGATAGTGCAAGCATCCCAACCTCTTGTGCCACAACTTGCACAAGTTGTTACTATCATGGGCCAAATATTAAATAGGTTTTCCCTTCAACTTGTATAATTTTCCCTTTCTAACCTAGATGGAAATTGTTGTGTTTATGCTAGAATCCTCTCGATGAATGAGAATCTACCCATTCCTAAACATGTCCTCATATCCTTTGTCTTCCATCACTAAGATTGAGAGAAACTTCTTATTTATTCCATGTACATATAGCATGACCTTAGATTCCAATGTTACTTCTGACTTGAGCTAGAACTTAATGGTTCCCTTTCCCTTCACTACATACTTGGCATCGTCACTAATATCCACATGAACCCTTACAACTGAATAACTCATGTGCCTTTATAATATGGCATGAGGCACCATTGTCCAAATAGAATCACTCTTTATGATGGTGCTGATATAAAGACAAGAGACTAATTATAATTCCTTCTCAAACTTCATTGAAAACGCATCTAGATAAACCCCTATTGATGATGTTGTCTGCCATGAATTTTCCTTCCCCTTATTCTCCATGCACTATGATTCATAATACCCATTATTTTGGTAAATGAAACACTTAATCTTTCTCAAGTGTTTCTTCTTCCCCATGTGAGAGGTTTCCCCCTCATTTTTACCCTTAGAACCCTTCCCTTTTCCCTTCTTGACTAACTAACCAAACCTAGGTTCTCCTCTCCATCTTCCTACATGTTGAATGTAGGTTCCACCTAAGCTTCTTCTTGGATGTAATCATCCCAAAGCTTCTACCAATTGGGAAGTTTCTCACGAGAGCAGACTCCTTTGACAAAGGGTTCCCATGCTTAGGTGAAACCATTCAATGCCACATTGATGAGTTCTATGTCCTCCATTTTCTCCCTAATGGTCACAAGTTTAACATATATATGTGATCCTCATGAAGTAGTTGGTATCATTATCATAACTTGACATCTAAATGGATCTAAGTTTATTCATCAATATCATCTTCTTATTCATGATGTCACTCTAGAACAAGTCCACTAGAGCCTTGAACATTTCTTTGGTTGATTGTTTCTCTACCAAGAGAAGGATTAAATGATCCTTTATGACATCCATGATCACTCTCTTGGATCTAACGTCCTTATTTTCATGCATTAGGGTAATTTTGAGGTCTAAAATGGGCCTCCTAAGAAAAATGTACAACCAAAATAAACTTTATAAGAACCAATAGGATTCAAGATGTTGATGTCAACCATAGGGGATGATTCACCATTTTTGGAGTAAAAAAGTAAAAAGATTAAAAAATAATAAAATAATAAAACTACTTTTTCAACACGTATTTTCAACTTATCTCCCTATGGGTTTACTCAAATTTCGAGCAACAACATTCGTTGGATGCATAATTTAATTTCTCATCCAAGGAGTACCCATGTTATATACTTTTGATGGAACCTGCTACACGAACAATGAGAAATACATGAAAAAACGTGATTGCAATCACATTTTTCATCTATTTCTCATTGTTTGTGTAGTAGTCCATCAAAAGTATGAAACATGGGTACTCCTTGGATGAGGAATCAAATGTTGCATCCAACGAGTGTTATCGCTCGAAATTTGAGTAAAACCATAGGGAGATAAATCTAAAATATGAGTTGAAAAAATAGTTTTTTATTTTTTCCCTCTAAAATTTGATGATGTAATCTAAACTTATTTACTTATTTCCACTATTATTTTATAATTTCCTTAGGAGGCCCATTTTAGACCTCGAAACTCCTCTAATGATCCATATTGAGTGTTACATATGTTGTAACAAGAACAATATTCTCTCTAATCTCCCATAGGTTGTGCACCTTTAAAAGAAAGGTTTCCCTCTCCTTCTAAGATAGGAAGTTAGATGCACCATCTAACCGATCTTAAAATATAAGATTACTTGTTTCCATTCCCATATCTAATAAAAATATTTCATGTGCTAAGTCCTTCTAGCACCCAGAAGAATAAAAGCATTGTTACAATATAGATTTACTAAGATATCCTTGTACATTTGATAGATCTACTACAAATATCTATGGATCTATGTTTTGGTACTTTAAAACACCAAAAAAGAAAATTATGCCAAAACCTTGACTAGTATAGCCTCCTTCTTTCCATCTAAAGAATTACCTCCACCAAATAATCCTTAGGTGATCTATGCAAAATGTAGAAATTGGCCTCATCTAATAGTGCACACTCCAATCCCATGTTAATATTTTGATCTGACCACTGAATATTTGTTACGTAACAAATAACTTTTTGTAAATGTATTTACTAAATAAAATAGTTGCTGGAATTTTAAGAGGTAAATAAAATATAAATGCAGAAGCCTAAAAACAACCAATCTCAAATATACTCACACAAATGAATTATGCCCCTCAAATTGGTTGTTCCAATAATAAATTATCTTCAAAATACAAGGGCTTTACCAACTAGGAAAATGAATTCCCACCAAGGAAAATTTCAAACAGCAAAATCTAAAATTATCTATATGATCAAACTTTCAAAACCTATCCTTTCGATCTTATTGGTTGCTAGATCCTTCTCCCTTGTTGTCCCTCATTCTCTTCCTCTAGACTATCCACACTTAGATGAATGTCCTTCTCCACCCAATAATTGAGATCTTGTTGTCTCATTGTCTTGTGCTTACTTGATGTGTATTATCCCTCACCATAGCCTTCCTTTTATAAATTTGAGTTATTGACCAAATCCACAACCCTAATATCCAAAGTGATTGATGGTTGAGATTAGATCTCAACTTTACTTCAAATCTATGGTTGATATTCATATAATTCATGAATGAAAATAACCTTTTTATTTCATTATATTAACTCGTGTTTTATTATAAAAGGAAATTACAAATTGATTCCTTTAATTAAAGTAATTTGTTGAGGTTAAAGGTTTTTTAAATAAATTCCATATTTATAGACACTTAGACCTATGTAGAAGTACATATCTGATGCTACTATCATCAACATATATCTTACAATGCCAAAAGAGAACATATCACATGATAAAAATGCCTCTAGTTTTAACATTTTCCAACTACTCTCAACCTTCTAGTTCCAAGGCCTTGGCCTAGTTCCTAGACTATTTGGTTCTCTTGTCCCAATTGGTTTTCCAATGTTACATAGTTCTACCTTTGACCTGAATTTGATATTAAGGATTATTCTTTAACAAAAATATTCACTATTATACAATTTCCCTCAATTCATGCAAAACTTTCAACCAACAATTATATATATCATTTCTAATTATTTCCTTTACACCATCAATTTGGATTTGAGTTTATTTATGGTATGTAAAAATAAATTCATCTCAATTTATTAAGGTTTTGATGTACGATTCCTCTTGTAAGTGATCCTACAACTTTTGGAGAGAATGCTTTCTTATATGGATTATTAAACCATATCACAATTTTGTTAAAATGGCTTGATATGGAATTGATCCTGTTATTTTCAATCTCTGCTTCCTATCACCAATGATCAAATTTGCTTTTACATAGCTATTTTTAGGGTTTCTCGTCAAATTTTTAGTTTCAAAATTTTTTTCAATAAAAATTTGATCACCGGTTATGAAGGTTAGTCTCCACTATTCCTTTCAGTCTCATGGTCAAAGACACTATTTTGGTCAAGACATATCATCATTATTAGAGTACCATGCTCATTTTTGTTCATAATCCACCAAATAAATCATCAGTAAGTCATCATTAGGTCACCACTAGGTCACTAGGTGTAATTTTGGAAAATTAGTCTTTTTACCATTTAAATTCATGTTAGAAGGAATAGTGGAAGTTAGTTTGGTAACTAAGGTTTGAAATTTATGTTTTTATTTCATTCTCTCAGATTAAATATCTTCATAAATTCATAAAAATTAAAGTGTCAAGTCCAAATGTAAATGGTTGGTGGATCCACTATTATTGTATAAAGGGAAATCAATTTTCTCCATCCATAAAAGCTCACTACTCACTATTTTTCATTCTTACCTTGCCCATTGTTGCATCCAACACTCCATATCATTCCATTAAGGTGACTATTCCATGCCAATAAGGGTTACTTGCATCCAAAACTGATTTCTGGAAACTATGTTATGCAAATGACCCTGTCTCTCCTACACATAACTAGGTTGCAGCTCCATCGTTTCTCCAAGAGTGTGTGCCATCTACAACTACTTTCTCAATCATGGTGACATTCCTCTATAGTTGAAATAGTTTTTTTTTTATCCTAGGGTTCAAACTCCTTTTATTTCCATTATATATGCTCATTTATCTCATCTCTACTTCTTAGGGTTTTGAAACTAGTTAGCAAAGTTTTCGCCTTTATCTTGTCAAAATTGCTACTAAAACTCATACCTATATGCTTCCACACCACCATCTATCCTAAATACACTCACCCAAACACCTCCCATCAAAGCCACTCCCAAATTTCATCAATTTTACCTAAACCCTAGACAAACTGCACTCTTTTTTACCATAGGACTAAGTTTTCTTGTTTTGAAAACCTTCCATTCACCCAAATCCAGTGATTCTAGTTTCCCTATATTCCTAAAATCCCCCAATATTCCCCCAAATTTTCTTATAATTTTCTCACATCCCTGTCCCCCTCATTTTCCCCAAACTCCCTCATAGCTCTTGAAAATCCCCTGTTTTCCCACAGTCAAAACCCTAATTACTATCCTAAGAGCTAAGTGTTGAGATGGAGTCTAAAACCTCATATAAGAGGAGGCATAAGGGAGGTCATATAATCAATTATTAGGCCATTTCAGCTCATAAACATCATTTCTCCATAATTTTTCAAGAAGTCATTCCAAGGGACAAATCATTTTGTAGGAATTTACAGGGTAAGTTCCTCAGACAGAACACCAAAAGGACACCGCTCACAAAAAGATCACAGATCAATACACCAGTATTTTGATGTGGTTAAAACCCTCAAAGAGGGAAACAGTCCACGGCCTGAGCCAACGCAGCCACTTCAGGCAATTTATT
>APFE030787152.1:0-10383 GCA_000404065.3 Pinus taeda
TTACATTATTACTAACTACTTGTGGTCCCTTACATGATATGTGTTAACCACCTTATTTATTACTATGGCCCATCCCATTATTATATTATTACCTTGGGTACCTCCCTTGGTACCCCATAATATCCCCTCTAGGTATATAACAAGATGAATGACAAGTTGTGAGATTGTCTGTTGGTGGTTTGCAATAACTCCCATAGAGTTGAACTCTATATGATAATTAATGTATGCTTCCTAACAAAATTCCTTAGGTAGAAGAGGTCACTAACTATTAAGATCATGAGAGATAAACAAGGATTAAATGGAACCAACAACAAACCCTAAATTCGCAGAAACCACAAACACATAAAGAGAAGAGAAGACCATGAAACACCACATGCAGCAAAAGAATTTGGCATAAGAGAGCACTTATCTACTAATTAAACATTGTATTTTTACAATAAATATACACACTCTAAAGCAGGACACCTTACCTAAGAGGGGTTACATGCCCACTAATCTAGGTTGGTCCCAACTACCTAGATATAATATAATAAACAGTTGACTAGGATAGATTTTAAGCAAAAACCTTTTCTACACTTGAAAAATATAGAAGATAAGTTAGCCCATGATCCTATAGACCTATGAATGGAAAATACATCAAAAGAGTTGAGAGTAGTGACCCTTTGTAAACAGGAAACATAGGCTTCTTAGATCCAATATGAATCACTGTAGATAGCTAAGTAGGACTCACGTGACTAGATACAATGCCTAATAGAAAGGCACCAACCCTTTGAATATATGAAGAATGTCTCTAAATAGGGTGGATTAAATATTGAGAACACCACCATCTAAAACTGCTATAGTCCAATCTGCGAAGCATACAACCATATGTGTACCAGAAGAACAATCGATATAGTCCAGCAGATGAAGTGTTGACGAGTCTTCAAGAAAACCCACTGAAGGGGCCAAGAAGGGTTTAAAGCCCTATAATAAAGGTGATCCAGAAACCTTAATTCAATGGCCCTTAAGGAAAATGCTACTACCCACTAATCTCACATAATAACTGAATAACCTAGAAAACCCTTTACCAAGCAATTATCCATAACATATAATTTCAATTGGGCCCTCCTAGGAAGCCCTAAAAAAGGAAGAATCCTGAAAACCCCTCAACATTTGTACAAACAAGATTATCTATTCACTTATTAGTCTGTGTTGTAGTGAGCACTTGAAGATGAGTGAAATCCTAAGAGAAATGAGATAGCCTGAGAAGGCAAGATGACAACACTTAGAGAAATAATTTCCACAAAAATCTTTTGGATCAGCTCCAAATAAGGTTGGAAATGACTACAGTTGCAAAAAATACCAACATGAGCAGCCAACACACAAAGGCATAAAGTTGTGTGCCAAAATTTCCATACTTAAGGTAGAATATGGACACAAAACAACACTAAATAGGGAGTCTTCTAGCCAGGAGAAAAAAAACCATAGAACTACAACAAAACTTCTTTAATTCAGAATTTCAGCCTTCTTCCATATACAAAAAATACCAGTAATATCAAGAAGAAACCCTAATAAATATAAGTTCACCAACCTGTATGCAATCTCAAATAGGAGGGAAAAAATTTAAAACAACCATTACAAGTGCGCATGAAAAAGAAGGATATAGCCCATCAAATATATGACATCAACCTTGTAGGATGTGTGTGAAATAGTCATGTAATAAGTGTTCCAAGGAATGAATGATCAGTGAAACAGAAGGACACATAAGATACAAGGGATCCAACAATAAAAGACAAATACCAATCACATGTATAATACCAAGAACAAAAGGATAGAACCATTAAATAAGGGAGAGGAAGCTCACACCCACTCCAATACTATTTTGAGGTCATAATTTATAAACAAAGATCAAATGGAACCAAATAGAAATCCCTTCATATACATAGACCATAAACACATACAAGGAAAAAATATGAACCCATGAATAATAGAAACACAATATTTGGTGCCCATACACTAAAGAATAACACAAAGAACATGTAACCAATGATCCAAAAATGTATTTGTAAAAATGTTGGCATGTGTTTGTATTTATACACACTCTAAAATGGGGTGCCCTCCTAGAGAGGGCTTAAGGACTCATAAATCTAGGTCAACCCTAACCATCCATATATAAAATAATGCAGAGTTTGACTATGGCATCTTTCAATACAAAACCATACACACACTTAAAATACACACAAGACCAGTCAACCCATGGATTTATGTGAAGATTACACATCTCCAACACTCGAGCCACATTAATTCTATTAAGATAATATGGAATCTTCTTCCAAGGTTATAAATGAGCAAGATATGTTATTTTGGAGGCAATATTCCATTAACTACTAACCAATTCATTGTTTTCCTACATGGATATGGGAGACAAATCACAGTTGTCAAGCATAAGTTCCAATATGAAGGATGAATTTGAATATCTTAGCAAAAATATTTAGTTCAACCTATTTGAAGAGGAACTTCAAGCTTATGTAGTCAGTTTCTGTCAATTTTTATAGGTTACAAAGTTCACAAAGCTTGAGGGACGTAATAAGAAGCCAAAATTGGATTGGATTAAATATAGCAACAAATCTACATAGGCTTGTTTTAAAGTGAATCAAAGCCATTAATGGATAAAATAGTGCCTTCACCTAGTACCTATTTTTTGGGAACCTCTATTAGATTAGACTATAATTCAATTATCATTCTCATAGGGAAAAAGTATCTGTCTATGAAACAAACCAAACTTTAAAACATTTTTCTAGTATTGTGATGTTGTGAAGTTTTCTTAGGACAAGGTGTCTAAGCTCTGTACCCAATTCCTTCATATTCCATAGAAAGTGCCCTTATTAAGAGACAAAATCCCTTGAGGCATCAAATTCAGTGTAGCGTGGAAACTCACTAGAATAGAAGTTGTCTTCTTTATTTGGAAAAGAAGCATTGGGAATAAAAATAAAATAAATAAATATCCATTTGCAAATAACCTCCTAGGTCAAGGAGGTCAAGAAGGATGTGGAACATTTGTGAAAATCACTGGAGTTGTAGGGAAGGAGCCTACACTATGAGGAGGGATATTCTTACTAACCTCTTGTCTCCATCATCCTGCTACCAATAGTCACAATACTCTTAAGGAAGGACTTTCTATAATGACAGTAAGGAAGTGAGAGAACAAAAATAAAGGCACCACAAGTCCACCACTAAACACTACAATAGAATTACATATACCATTGGCTGGTATTAGGACTCTTTAAGGAAAAGAAGCTTCCATCATAAAAAAAGGAAAATGTTAGTTGGGAACCCCAATTTCATGGATTTGGAGCCTACAATATTGTTGGGTGCCACCCTTAATAGGATATTTATCAAACAAATAATGTTTGTATGAAGCAAATATCAAAAGGAAAATTTGCAATGTATAATATACTTCCCTTTATAGGAAAGATAGATCCAAAATGGGGATGATCAAGTATGACTTTGTCTCCCTTATATAAGAATATATTATCTATTAACTATCTGACAATTAATATGAAACAACATAATAGTAATTCATAGTATGTAATCCTCCATTGTAGCCTCTAGAAGCTAGGATTTCACCTCTTGTGGAAGAGGAGAATCATGACACTCATGAAAATAATATTGAGGAAAAGCTTTTCTTTAGTAGAGGTAAAATACAATTAGAGAAAAAATAATAGGAAAGAGATACAGAAACACAAAAAAAGGCAGCTTAGACAATGAAGACTAGAACTATAGAGTAGGAGCAATTGTTGTACTTCAAAATGAAACAAGCAAGACAAAAAGTAGTCACTTTTTCTTGAAATTCAAACAAACACGAGGTAGATAAGGAAAAATAAGGCTATATTGAAATGAAAAAGGAAAATCCCTTTTAATCATTAGTATATATGTGACTCCCAAAAATAAACTACATTAGTTGGGATGCTCCACTTGTCCTTTTGAATCAAACTAAAATCATGGCTTCATAAAAAGGTAATGGCATTTAATTGATTACTTGACTAGACTTAATAAAAGCCTTCCTTCAATAAGAGGATATGGAAATATATTGAATCAAACTTTTAAGTGGACTGAGGGAAATCCTTTGTCGATGAAGGATTCAATCCCACACCAGTTACCTAAAATAAGGCAATAAAAGTCTAAACCAACTCCATTATTATCAAACAAAGTAGAGAGTGTAGTTGATATAGAAATATAATCTTTTAAATGGAAATCATGAAGAATAAATATTTTCAAATGATAATCACGCATAAAAAATCACCAGCATAGTTCCATAACCATCTACCACCTTACAACTATGCATCATAAAGAGATCTTTCTTATATTTAGCAACCTAGAAGAAAATGTAGTCATAACCTCATGTAAATGTTCCAAACATTCACAAGAAGATCACAGCTAAGAGACCAATAAGGAAAGTACATACAAATTCACTCTCCCCACTCATACTGCATTCATGAATCAGCAAGGAATGTCCGGTAATAAGAATGACATCTGCAAGGACCCGAAAAGGAGAGATAAATAATTCATAGCATAGTTATTCAATTTATAAATGAAGCATTACATTGACATAATTAGTAGTAAGTACATAAGCGAGTTCAATATACCTGATCACTAGTATTGAGAAATACAACATCACCCACTACAAGGTCAAAAATGGAAACTGTACATCTTCTTCCTCCTAGCTTGATCGCTTAAAATTGCAATGGAAAACAACGTTTGATCATAATAATGAAAATTAAATATCAATCATTCCACATATGTATATAGACATGTAGATACAACAAAAAATCAAAACGAGAAAACTCAAAGACTAAGACAGATGGTGATATGCGCCTGAACTTCAATTTTCCTCTTCTCCCCATTCAGATTTCGGAATTAGAGAGATTATCTGTAATGACTAATTGCTGCAATTAAAAATGCATTATCATCAGCATGTGCATGAACATATTATAAAATGAAATAACAAGCATTAGACAAATTTAAGATAATCTAGTTAAAGGTGAGTGGTTTTTTTTTAATGTTCCAATGGATTTTGATGTTATGTCTCAACTTTCTATGCATGTATCAACTTCTTTTACTATACATTTAACTTATTTTAGAAAAGATGATACATGGATGAAATGATGTTCTGTAAGCTTATGTTTTGAATGAGATGTTGGCTAAATAGTTTTTTGTTTTGTGATATATATACATTGCACAATTTACTAAAATAAAGGGTTAGAGGTTGGTTATTGAAGTAGTCAAATTCAATTGTGTAACCAGAATTTATAGTTGCAACTGATTTAGCAATAATATCAGTTATAAAATGACAAGAAGGAGAATTGGGAAACAAATGGAAATTTGAAAAAAATGTTGAATATCATTTGGTTTATTATTTTTTTTGAGAGGGAAATTTAGAAAGAATGGATGTGGACAATTCGTTGTTTTTTCTTGACTGTAAAATTTGAAAGGAACAATTATTCATAGTCTTTTGTTGAGGCCAAAACCAACTAAGCAACAAAACCCCAAGACACCATGACTATATAATACCAACACACCTACTATATAATACCAACACACCTACAACACACCTACAAAACTTTAGTGCATCTACCTGTATACTGTAAAATAGTCAACAAAGGGCCTAGGAGACCAAATTGTTGAGGTAGAAGAGAAGACGGAAGTCTAATTTTGATTCACAGTGTGAAACAGAGGAAATACATGCCATTCACAACAACAAAAATATCCTCAAGAACAATTCCAAATTGATCAAGTCTGCTATGTGTGTTGTCAACAATGTACAACTTCTTATCTTAAGGAGCAACATCGATATTTTTTCCTCATCAGCTCAAATGCAAGCATGGTTACAAAGAATTTCTAGAAAACTTGGAAGGGCAAGAAGACCCGCACAGTTTCTTGGAGTAAAATTCTCGTAGTCTCTATAAGTTCTCAAAATCTATTATGATGAATAAAGCATTGAAATCAACACTACAGAATGAACCATTCATACTTACTCATTCTACCCTTGTTGGGTCAGGTGCCTATGTTGCACATTATACAAGAGACAATGTTGCAACATGGAATTATCTCTCGTACTCCATACCTACAATGAAAATTTTTGGATTGTTTGGAATCCTATAGGTAGGTGCTAATATTTGTGGAACTTTACAAGAGACAAACAAAGTGATTTGCAATAAATGGATTCAACTAGGTTACTTTTATCCTTTTTCCAAAGATCACTCAAATAGGAGCAAAAGACACAAGTATTATATTTACCTATGGGAATCAGTCACAATGTCTTGAAAGAAGGCATTAGGTCTTAGATACAAGCTCATTTCTTGTATCTACACATTGTCTTTTGAATTTCACGTTGATGGGAAGAGAAATTTGCAGCACACTCCTTTGAAGGTGCCAACAGCTAGAAAACTGAATATACCATTCAAATTCAAATGGAATCAAATTGTTGGAGATATAAGTATGCATGATAAATGGGTGGAATTCCCACATTTATCATGTTCTTTAAGAAGCCTAATGGAATGAATATCTTCCACATTGGAGACATAATTGGGTTCCCATCTAAATCCAAGCTACACCCCTGCAAATGTGAGATCCTTCAAAAGTGGAGATGGCAATGGGTAAGGCTCTGTAAATATCAAATCTGGAAAAAAAGGGTCTAAGGTTGATTTTGTACTAGGATCATGGCTTCATTGTAACCATCCATTTGGAGCTCTAAACATGGCTATAATTATAGGAATGGTTAGCCATCTAACAGAAAAACCACATCTCATGTTTGAGTTTGTTTAGAGCAATCCAAGCCCACTAGTGCTTGTTCTTGACTTTCTCCCAAGAAAGGATCTAGTTCTTGAGCCGGAATACTTGCAATAGTTTTACGAAGCCACCAAACTAGATGACCCAAGACAAACCTTGGAGAAAGATCCAAAGGCACAACCATAGGTTTCATCCTCTTTTTATGTTAGTAGTGTTTTTTAACCCACTATAGTATTGTTTAAGATCATTAGTGAGTTACAAGGTAATGAAGGTACAATGAATAGCATGGACAAGGATATCAGGGACATAGTTGAACCAATAGTAGAATAAGTTGTTGGGATTTAGTTGGAAGCGATTTCCTCCAGAGGGAAGTCAGTGCAGGAACATGAACTAGAGCTTCTCTTGGGAAGAGATAACATGATTAAAACAAAAGGTGTTGAAGTGGATATGAGCTCTAACGTGCCGAGACTCTTCAGACATGATGTTCCTAATCGTGTAGTAGCACCTTTCCAAAAGGAAATCTAAAATCCTATTCAATGAGAAGCATGAGCTCTTAATAAGGTTAAAGCCAAAGCGATAGAGGTAAGAATTTAGCATCATATTTCAATAGGAAATTTGTATATAATCATGCAGAAATATTACGTGTTTGATGATTCCAAATTTATTGCCATGTAACATTAGCATGGTATCTCTTCTCCATGTAGCAATGTTGAAGGAGTCTTAATATACTATAGAGGCTCAATTATGGCTCCAATCATTTACAATAGAATGGATTTATATAATCTATTGGATTTTATTAGTATTTTCTTTGGAACTCCAAGAGTGTTAGCCTTTAGATACAAGCGTCTTGAACATGGCATAAAAATATCTATTAGAATTAGTTCATGCTTGGCCTTCGCTGAATGAAGAGTGCTTCCGACTTTTAATAAAGAATAAAAAAACTCAAAAGAAAGATGTGAAAATTTTGTAAACAACATACAATGCAGGTTGAAAGAGATAGAAGGGCAGGTAGAGCACACCCATCATGGGTTGATGAGACCACTAATTTTACGTAATAGTTGTGATAAAATGAAGTTTCTATGTGCATTAAATTGGTAATTTGTTGTGTATTTTTCTGACTCAGTTTATGTGTCATTAGTGACATTTGAGTGTGAATATATACACATAAACTTGTATGTGTCCAACTCTGGTAATTGGTTCAACAACTGTGATTCTAGTAGACACTAGCTACACGAATTTTTCTATAGAAATTTTTTAATCGTATCGGAATCATAATCAATTCCTTCTGGGCTGTTTGTGAGAGATTTAACCATTTGTGTGAAAATGGTTTATCATTAGAATGCCTTGAAGATGTTAGTTTTGACAGCAAATTTAGTTAGGTTTTCTTTAACTGTATAGTTAGGTTTTCTTTAAACTGTATTGTAGTTAGGCGGAATAGTTAGGCGGTTCTATATTCGGTTATGTAACATGATATAAAATTAATGTAATAGCACATGAATCATGCAGCGCGGAGAATCATCCGTTGAATCCAGAATTCAGTTCATTTATATCTTGGCGTATCTTGTCTTAATAAGGGTTCTGTTAACTGTTTCTTTCATCTGCTGTCTCTGTTTTCTACAATTGGTATCAGAGCCATGAGTCCAAAACCTGGGCGTGTAGCTGTATCAACGTGAAGAGGCCTGAGGAGCCGTTGACGTGAAGAGAAGCCTGTGCGTGTTGACTGTATCAGCGTGAAGAGGCCTGAGGAGCCGTTGACGTGAAGAGAATCCTATGCGTGCTGAACAGAGCCTGCGTGAGCCAGCATGAAGAGGCTAAGGTGAAGGAGCCATGTGAGCTAGCGTGAAGAGAGCCGCATAAGCCAGCATGAAGAGGCCTGAGGAGCCGCTGACGTGACGAAGCCTGTGCATGCAACTGAAGAGGCCTGTTGTCTGCGTGAAAAGCCTAAAGGCGTGAAGAACTGTGGCGAAAGAACCGTTGTGCTGGCTGAAAGGTGAGCCCTGTGCACCCGTGCATTGATTTAAACTGGCTGTGCGTGCGGCGTGGTGCGTGGCTGGAGCCCTGTGTGTGGGTTAAAGTTTGCAGAGCCGTTTTTTTTAAAGAAGAGACAGCGTTGTTGTCTGCCACAGTGCTGAGATAAGTGCTGTGCATTTTTCATTGCTGCCCGTGAAGAAGACAAGTGCTGTGAGTATTTTCATTGCTGCCCGTGAAGAAGACAAGTGCTGTGCGTTTTTCATTGCTGCCTGGCAGTTGGCTGTGTGAAGACAAGTGTTGCGCATTGCTAGTCTACTTAC
Source organism: Pinus taeda (assembly GCA_000404065.3). Classification (NCBI taxonomy): domain Eukaryota; kingdom Viridiplantae; phylum Streptophyta; class Pinopsida; order Pinales; family Pinaceae; genus Pinus; species Pinus taeda. Next base: position 9,060 of record APFE030787152.1, read on the forward strand.
GTGCTGCCTAATAGAACCAGAGAGGAAGTCTGCTTTCTGCTGCCAGAGCCTAATCAACAAATGAAAATCCGGGTATTTTTTATAAGAAATTTTGTCTCAGAAAATTTTAAAGCTGTTTTGTCTCAGAAATTTTTTTTTCCAAAAAGCAGTCAAGAAAAGAAGAAATTTTTTTTTATTGTTGAAGAGAAGGAAAATTTTTCCAAGGTTTTAGGAAAAGAAGACATTTTTTTTTATTATTGAAGAGAAGAAAAAAATTTCAGGGTTTTTTTTTGTTGGAGAAATAAGGAGTTTTTTTTCTTTTAAAGGAATATAAAACCCTAGAAAGTATAAAACCTTAGGAAAGGAAAAATGGCCAAGATGTCGAATGTGAAATTCGAGGTGGAGAAATTCACCGGAAAGAGCAATTTTGCTCTTTGGAAACTGAAGGTTAAGGATCTGCTTGTGTAACAAGGGTTGCACAAGGCATTGGATGGGGCAACTAAAAAACCTGCAACCATGACCACTTCAGACTGGGAGGACTTGGATGCCCGAGCTCTCAGTACCATCCGGCTATGTCTAGTGGATGAAGTTCTCTTCAACATTGTTGAAGAGACTATGGCGTCAGGATTGTAGGAAAAACTTGAAAACCACTATATGACAAAATCATTGACCAACAGAATTTATCTGAAAAGACAGTTATACAGCCTTCGAATGAAAGAAGGTTCAAACGTTGCAGAACATTTGAATGTTTTTAATACACTAATATGTCAATTAACATATATGGAAGTCAAAATATAGGAAGAAGATAAAGCCATAACCTTGTTGTTTTCTCTACCTGAATCGTGGGATCACTTCGTAACTTCAATCAGCTTCAGCTCTACTAATTATTTGATGTTTGAATCAGTCATGGGAGCTCTTCTATCTGAAGAAGTACGAAGGAAATCCAACACTGAAACAGCTGCATCAGAAGCCATGGTCGCTAGAGGACGCTCAAAAGAAAGAGGAGAAAAACCAAGGGGAACTTCCAGATCGAAATCGAAAGGAAAGAAGTGTAAGGCGAAATGTTGGAACTGCAATAAAGTTGGACACTTGAAGAAGGACTGATGGAAACGAAAGGAATCCGAAAACCTGAAGAACGAAGCGAATCAGGTTGATTCAGGTATGATAGATGAAGTTTTATCTGCTGAAGAATTGTGTATGATAGATGAAACTTCACCTAAATGTAATATCTCTCAGGGTGTAGATAGCTAGCTGTTAGATTCTGGTGCTTTGCATCACATGTGCCCACATAGAAACTGGTTTACCTCATATGAAAATGTAAACGGTAGTTCTGTGTTTATGGGTA
>APFE030787154.1:0-16542 GCA_000404065.3 Pinus taeda
TTCTTTTCCTTCTACATATTAAACAAACGAAGTGTTAAAGTAAGAATTCATGACTGTCATGCTCTGCTTTTAAGTTTGTTTAATTTCAATATTTTCTACTGTTTAGGGAGGATTCAAAGTTATTGTTTGCCCTCCTTAGCTCCTCACATGTCTTTCTCATCCATTCACCTCAGCTTAAGGCATCAATACGGTCTCCTATCTCGCCCCAAAGAACCCCTTGCAGAAACTGTGTCAAATCCCCGCACCCAAAATTGCCACTTCCTCAATTTGCCACCAAAACCCAAAAATTTCTAAATCAATCCTTCTAATCAGTTTACTAGCCTAATATCAGTGTTACCTTATTGGTCATCTCATCCATTGAAGATTTTACGAGATAGACCGGAGAGAGCCTTCTCCTGCCCCGTAGGGCTAGCTACGAGGCTGAATGGTTTGATGTAGCTTTGAGATTTTCCTTTCTCAGCCTGAGGTGAAATTTCAAGCGCTAACAGAAGCTACATGGGAGATGGTGAATCAAATGTAGGCTATGTATCCTTCCTTGTTTGCCAATTAAGGCGAAGCAATTTTGGTATGGTGTTTTGGGTATATGTCTTGGTATATGTTTTGGTATATGTTTTGGTAAATGTCTTGGTATATGTTTTGGTATATGTTTTGGTGATGTTTCTATATGTACATATGTATATGGATGTAAATACCACCATTATCTAAGTTATAAAGCTCCAATAAGTAGTCACTAAGTGGTATGGGTATCATGTTATTACTTTGTCATGTTGTTATGTTGTCATAATGGTTTGCTTTTAGTAGGGTGATCATTGTAAATACTGTATCAAACTATGTTATAAAGCTTCATGGGCAATATGTTTTCTTTTCAGGAGTTTTGCTGAGGTCTTGGTGTGGTCTAACACCGAGGACATTGTTCCCCAAGGGGGAGGGTTCTATAACAACCCTGGTGAAAATTCCATGTAATAAAAGTTAATAAAGGAAAAAATAATAACCATGGTTGATGGGACACTTATTCCAAGCTGAATGTTGGGCAAGACATCCTAGGGGTGTTCATTTGGAAAAGGAAATGGCTAAGGATTTGGAAAGGCAAAATGGAATGTTTGGCACATTTATTTATGAAAATAATGGAATTTAGGAGAAAAGGGAGGTGAAAGGTCACAGGTTGCATGTGAGGAGGAAATTGAAGGAAAATAATGGAAAATGAAGAAAATAGAGGCCTTATTCATAAAAAGGCTTTTGAGGATCAGTTAGTAACCTTTTGTCAGTTCAGTTTTGGAGCTCTCTCATTATTCTCTCTCTCTCTCACTCTTGGACACTTAGATTTTTCTTGGAGCATTTTGGCATTGGAGCATGAAAGGAAAAGAAGGAAAGAGGAAGCAAAGATCAAGTAGGGAAAGGTGGGATCAAGCAGCTACACAAATATTCTTTGTAGGTATTGATTTGCATGTATGTTTTCCTTGCTATATTTGGCATGCATGGTATTGCATGTGGTTATTTTCTATCATAACATAGGTTTTGCCAGGTGTAACAGTGTTTTCATCCTAGCCTTGCCATTTTCAGATAGCCATGGTGTGATGGGGTTCTCACGTTTTGGTTGAGCTAGATTGCCAAATGAATTTGAAGCTAATTGGGGTGGATCTTCGAATGATAGAAAACATGTCCTAGTGGTCCCTGAACGAGATTGTGGATCAAGGTAAAGCCACTGGCCTAGTGACCCCTGAGCTGGACTGTGGGTTGCGGTAAAGCTAGGATTGTGTTGCCTCGGTGGGCCTAGGAATCCTTGCTAATGAATGCCAGGATATGCAGTAAATTGAAGAGGTGGTTTTCTCTCCATTAGGCTTAGTAATCCTGGGTTTGGGATATGCGATAATCCTGGAGAGTGGGTCTCGATTTAGGGCCTATTGATCTGGGTTTAGATTGCAGTAAAGCCTGAGAGACTAGGAGACAGGAAAATTCCTCACGGTGTAGGTGGAGAAATCCGGTGGCATCTATGATTGTTGGGCTAGTGATTAGGTAGAGATCATGGTAAATCCTGTTATGATGTGTTCATTGTGTTATCTTAGTGATCCAGGATGGATTACGGTAAAGCCTAGTTTCTATTGATGAGGGTGAGGTGGTTTATCCTCAGTATGCCCTAGTTGGTTCTTTGGTTTGAGTATCACATTCATGATTGGAATATGGCACGATGGTGAATGGATGAAGAGAGATTTGGCTTATCCATTCTATGGTTGGGTGGAACGTGGAAGTCCCATGCCGGGTTTGGTTTTTTGCATCACTAATGAAAGGTTATTTTGCCTTGCATTTCTATGAGCTTTTTGATGGATTATATGTAGTTTATATGGTCGTACTTTCATGACTATTTCTATTGTTATTATGTTGGTTATATGTGTGTTTTATGACAACAACTATGTATGGCTCTCAGCATGTTTTTTCGTGTAAATGAATGGATAATTTATCTATGGTATAATAGATGATAATGCAACAAATGACATGAGGGAAGAATGGTTCATAGTGATTCTCAGATAAGTATGAGATCCCTACACTTAATTATGTTGTTTACACCTATAGGTTACATGTTGATGATATGTTTGACAAAACGCCTAGCATGGCTAGTAGGGGTCTTATTAAGGTTTTGTTTAACTTATTGTTTTCGCATCATTGTTTCCATGTTCCTTGACTGATCTTAAGCTATCATTCAATTCTGGGTAGTGACTTGGGCTTTGGGCCTGAAAAAGCGGGTCAAATCCCGGGGTCACTGGCATTACACTGATAAATTTAGTCTCTGGTCGCTGGCAGGCAAGCCTGTGAGAGCGACTTTGGGTTTCTTGACGCTCTCTTTCCTATAGCATGAGAGCGACTGAGGCTTAATATGTCCAGAAAATCAATGGGACCCAGAGACATGATGTCTGAGTGGATGACATGTCTCTTGAGGGTTTTGTTGCTAATGTGTATATGTTGGTTGATATGTTCCGTCGATTCCACTTCCTTAAGGTCACATACGAGGTCGAATCCAATCATAGTAGCCTCTCATCACATGTTTACCCTATTGGCTTGGTTACTTGGATAGATGTGGGAGGAGGGTGATACATTAGCAACTATATTGATCCATATCTTAGCAATCGATTGGCCCATGATCCCTATTTAAAGAGCATGGAAAGTCATTTGTTGAAGATCAATATTGAGAAACTCTTATCTAAAACATTGTTCTTTTGCATTAATTTATTACTTTAACTAATCACATTGGTTGGGGTTGTGGAATGTTTCCCTCTTTGAGGATTTTGTCCAAGTAATACAATTGTGTACTGATATTTGATCTATTTATGTGAGCAATTGCTAATGGTGTCCATCTTGTGTGAAAATACTCTATTTTGTTGAACAACTCCCATTAATCCAATCATAGTAGCCTCTCATCACATGTTTACCCTATTGGCTTGGTTACTTGGATATATGTGGGAGGAGGGTGATACATTAGCAACTATATTGATCCATATCTTAGCAATCGATTGGCCCATGATCCCTATTTAAAGAGCATGGAAAGTCATTTGTTGAAGATCAATATTGAGAAACTCTTATCTAAAACATTGTTCTTTTGCATTAATTTATTACTTTAACTAATCACATTGGTTGGGGTCGTGGAATGTTTCCCTCTTTGAGGATTTTGTCCAAGTAATGCAATTGTGTACTGATATTTGATCTATTTATGTGAGCAATTGCTAATGGTGTCCATCTTGTGTGAAAATACTCTATTTTGTTGAACAACTCCCATTAACGTAAGGACTATATTATCTAAAAACTTTTACCCTCCATCTCCTTGATAGAGAATGATTTGATAAATAAGACTTTGAAGCATTGTATCTTGAGTGAACTCACCATCATTTTTAAATGTCACTAGCTACAAACCTTTTTTTCAATAAAATATCTTAAAAATATGCCTATTTCCTATTTCTATTCATAATTAAAAAAGAAACATTTTCAAGTGGTGATAGGAGCAAGTTGATAGGTGTGAAGGAAGAACAAATCAACTTATGCCTAGGGCCTTGGAGAAGCTATCAAAAATCACACAAAAGCTTATTTTCTTCTACAAGGACTTGTCCTAGCCAAGGAATCTAATATTAGATCCTTTATAATTATTGGGTATTCTAGTGTGGTTATAAAAGTGATGTTAGGGGAAATAAATCCTTTAGATAGCAAGCTTGATGTGACCATGGCATAACCCAAAAGGAACGCAAGCATCTTTCCAAAAATCTCATTCTTTCATGTGCAGTGTATTTAAAATATGGAAGCTTATTAATATGTAAATAAAGTCACCATTATTGGTGTTAGGGAACTAGAGGAAAATCAGGGGGAGACTTTGTTATATACCCTAATATCTTTTAGGCAATATAGGACATGTCAAACGTGCATTTATTCTCACATGAATCATGTTTCAACTAATAAAACACCTTACATATAAATGGGGCTTGCAAGGACTACTCACCATCATACCAACACGCAAGCTCCCTCATTTGATCCATCCATTGAAATTGGTTTTAGGGCTTTCCATCAACATTGTAGGATAATAGAGAATCTGGATTTGGGATTTTTTTTACTCAAACATGATAACTATGTTGACATTCAAGTTCCATGTAATAGCTTTATTGAATGCGGAGTCACATGCATGGAATTTGGGTTTTATTACCCCAAATTTGAGAGGTGTTTCAAGGCTTCTAGTTAAGGTTTTTGGTTTAGTCTTTGTATTTTGGTTTTTTCATCCTAGCCCTAGTATTTAAGTCTTGGATTTGGTATCTTGGCTTCAATGTCTCATTTCTACCTCAAGGGAAAGTGATATATGGTGTTTGGTTTGCTTACCTTCATTAAGGCATTTTCCAAGTGGCTTCTTTTTATGTGTGTCCCTTATGGAATTCCTCACATCTAAAGGGGATTTGTGGATAAAAGGTTTCAGTCTAATACATAATCCCTAGAGGATATGCTAGGTAACTATTTCATTCTTGTCCCTTTGGTCAAGCATAAACTTATTCTTTGGGCTCATATTTCTTGTTCTTGTTCAAATTTTAGGTAATTGTGAATTGGATTCAATAATTGTGGACAATATGGATATTTTAGAATTCATAATGACATTGAGGAAACATGAGGGGTATATTCAATCAAATAGAAGCTCTATGTTCTTGGTGACATCCAAATTGCATGAGAATGAGTATCAATATTTTTTTAGCATGCATCAATAGTGAACTTATTGGTCCAACGGAGATAAAGGATCGACATTCTAGAGGAAGAAAGTAGTACGTTAAGGAACCTGGTACTAAATATTCATAAGAATTCTCCCTATTTAGTTTGAAACAACAAGGTATTCATTAATTTTACATAGGTACAACTCAATGAAGATGAGATAGTTCGTCAACTAAAGGAACAAAGCCACATAACTCACCCCCATTGGATGTGGGCTATCACGAGGCTAATAGGAAACATGTATTTTGTTATATGCTATATTTTTTAAAGTATTAGGCTTTTAGGTGTATTTATGAGGTAGTTACATGCAAGCAAACATGGAATGTAATAAATACAACCTATAGCAAAATCTATAGTCCCTTTTTAAGAGTTATTTATTTCGCTTTAGACTCTTAGGAACAATTCCTTTTTGGAATAGCCCCTTTGTGAATTTGTTGTAATTTTGGATACACCACCCTTTTAACATAATATTTCAAGATTTGATTTAAAAATTAAAAATAAAACATTTTGAAGATATAAGTTAAAACTTTTTCTTAATTTATTGAGAGTAAGACAAGATGTTCCAAACATCTCAATTGATTAGGTCTAGCTTGGGTGGTTAATAGGAGTAGTTTTCATGCTCCCCGATCATATTCAAGTCTCACTTGTGACATGTTTAACTATTGAAATTGACAAAATACAATCTATCTCACTCTTAAGATATAAAAAATATCACTCTTATTTTAAGTGCTTGAGGGTGAGATGAGATGTTTCTGTACATTTAAGGCCCTATTTCCAAGTGATCCCAGTCTTATTAATAATAATGTCAACCCACTCCACCATGCAAGCTACAATTACCACATTCTAGATATACAACCTATGCATCATTTTATAAATTTTACATGTAGAATGAAATCCAAACTCAATGTAGGAGATGTGATGTTATTGCTTGGTGCCCCTTTCATATCCAAAAGCCTTGGTAATCTAGATTAGATCATTATATAAATTTTCATCCATCTTAATGCATTTAATGTGGAAAAATTGAAGGAATCGACTAAGAGGAGCATTTTTTTGGTGGCACCCAGTTTGGAGAATTAGGATATGAAATCTTTTAGGGTCTGTTGACGTTGTTGGAAATTCGTCAACCAAGGGGGTCCCCTCGATGAAAAGTATCAATTAGACTTCGCACCATTTGGTGTAGGATCCCTTCTAGAAATAAGGCCTAGCTACCATATATTCTTAGAGATATGTCTTGGCTATAATGTTTAGCATGAGAGAGTAATGCACAAGTATTTTCAGATCAGTAAGTGAATATGCCTTGTGAATGTTTAGCTACGGAATTTATCAAGGTTTTTTTACTGAAAGGGGAGAAAAAAGTGAGCCTTTAAAAGACAAGTAATACTACTAATCTAGTGAAGACACACGAACATATACATATGAATGAATTGTTGAACAACTAGCGAAATAGTTCACATATAAGTAACAATTGTTAAAACAAATACAACATACCTTCAACAATATAAGTACTAAAGCCACCAAAATAGTTCAATTTCCTTAGTACAAGTGAAAACAACATATATCACAAATATGCAAAGAATAATATTACAATATGCGCTTGAAAGTGTGTTGGCTCAACGAGCTTCGAAATTGAGTAAAATTTCCAAGATACATCAACACAGTGAATACCACTAGCTCCAATAGTGGAGCATTAGAGCGACCACTTGCTCCTCCAAAAGAACTATTTTCCTCTCTAATGCCTGGTAGGAGGAGCCAAGGTGAATGTTTTTTTCTCACATGGGCTATGAGGGTGTAAATATAACAAATGGAGTGACCATTCCCTTTCCTTATGACTCTTGGGTTACCCTCATGGTTGTTTGACTTCTCTATGACTCTTTGATTCCATGAATTTTCACATTCTATTGATGACTCTTGGACTCCCACTTTACATTACATTTCTCTAAAATTGAATTTACATAATCCACAAATGATGTGACGAATGATGACTCAAGACATGACATGACATGGCACCAGTGGCATGGATTTCATGATGACATGGTAATGTCAAGCCATTCTTTGTTGTTGTTTTTTTTTTGTGTTTCCTGAAAGATAAAACATGTTCTTCTTCTTCCTCCTCCATAAGGCTTGAAGGTAGGGAGTCTTCAATGTGATCTTGATTTCTAGATGTTGTTACAATCTGGTGTCCCTTTATCTTTCTTGAATGACCCACTTGTCTTTGCAACTATAAAGGTGTCTTCTAGCAGGGTCTCTTTCTTCATTGCCTTTATAAGCATCCTATCATAACGTATAGAATACCTACAACTAAAATCCACTCATAATAAGATGACATCAATATGATAATGACCTTGTCTAACATGGTTCATGATAAACATTGATTGAGCTAGAATCAGGTGATAGGTTGGGAGACATGCTTAGGAATTGTGCAAATGAGCATCTCAGGCGGTCAGGGGCTAGGACTAAGCCTTAAGACTGCACAATGTGCAGTTATGCAAGCTAGGAATAATCATCTGCATAATTGAGGGACTCAAGGGGTCAGGCTTGAGGCTTAAGCCTTGAGGTTGCCCATTGCACAGTTCTGGAGGGAAAAAGGCCTAGGGCTTGTACAATTACGCATTTCAAGAGGTCAAGGTTGAGGATTATTACTTTAGACTACACAATGCACAAACGAGGATGACTGGAGGCAAGGGTTGTGCAGTTCTGGAAGTTAAGGATCAAAGATGAGATTGAGACTACAAAGTGCATAGTTATGGAAGGCAGGGACTGCGCATTACGCAGTTCCAAGAGGCAAGGTCCAAAATTGAGGGCTGAGACTACACGATGCGTAGTTTAGGAAGGCTGAGTGAAGTCAAGCTGCTTAGGAAGGAATTTTTCTTGACCTGGCTAAGTGTGGGATCAATGAGGCCAAAGTGAAAAATGACGAAACTTGAGCATGATCACACACTTAGAAATATTGAGAACACAATATTGATCACTCAAAACAACATAATACCCCCAATGTGATGACATTGTGACAACTTTCCCAAGTGTGACACTAAAGGTACACTTTGCGCCGATGGTGACGTCACTTATGTGACAGTGCTTGAAACTTTGGGAATGAGTGAGATACATGTATACATGATAAGAATGACTCATTAGCACCAAGGTTTCCCCTTAAAACAAGCCAAAATTACATTTATGTGATGTGTAACGCTTGCCATGCCAAAAGACGACATCTGTGATAGTAATAAGAAAGTGCAAATGACACTTGTAAAATGCAAATGACATTGAAAGCATTGCATTCCAAAATGAATACAACATGAAAATGACACTTATTACAGTGAAAACAAGAAAAACGACAGTGGTAAACATGAATGTGACACTTGCGAAAGTGAAGGTGCGCAAAAGTGAGTTGGAAAACTCACCGAGATAGAAAAACAATCATAAGAAGAAGTTAGATTTTCGATGAAAGTGTGCACTAATTGTCAACATAGGTTGAACATTGCATTGACACTGTCTTGGTGGAATTTTTCTATGCATGTGCAAGCTTGCATAAAAAAGTTCGCTCATGAACTTGTTGTAGACTGATCATGTGTGAGCAGGTGAGTTTGACACTTATTGACTGATGATAATGTGACTATGGAACGAATGATTACAAGATCCACAGTAGGCTCCAAAATTCAAGTATAGACCAAATTTTGGAGGGTGTTTGTCACAACGACAATGCTTGGCAGCACACTGGTAGAACTCCAACTTCTCTACCTCGGTCAAATATTTTGTGCAGGGTCTAGTTATTTAGGAAGTATTGATTCTTTGTGCATATTACTTTAGCTTCCTCACTTTCCTCATGTATAAACATAATCCCCTTCATCCTCTCTTGGTCTAACACAATCATAAAGGCAACCATATCACAATGTTTTGAATCAGGAGAAGGGTAATATTATTCACGAGTTTAAGATATTCAGAGTATAGTGTTTCATCTCTGTTGTTGCTCTATTGCCAACAAGCCTAGACAACACCCAATGGAGTCACTTCGAAAACACAAGCATTGCTTCACTCCCGACGAGCTTGGATAGCACCCCAGCGAAGTTACTTTCTCCACCTCCCTGCACAGGAATCCTTTCTCTTCTTTCACCCTTTATTTATTCATTTTATATAGCATTTTGCATCGACACTTATTTATTTCATGGGGTGGAAGAGGGATCCCGACTTATCGAGAGAATAAGAGGTTGTTCCTTTAGAGAAGCATATATAAAACCTTTGATATTGGTTTGATCATTTATATTTTCCCCTTGTGCTTCTCTACTTGATCAGATGAGCATGGGAAACATCGAAACATAAAGAACCGAGTGTAAGCATGAGGCTTCTAGAATAGACATTGATATCATGGTTCAACACAAAGCTTTCCTTACACAAGGATCATATTTTCCATCAAAACATCATCGAACAAAAGGTATAGAACCTAGACAAAGAAGAAGGATTAAAGGTTAGCCAATTGTTGCAGTGTCACAAGGCCCTTTGCTATTTAGCCATATTATATTTTGATTCAAAGGGAACATCCTTTATGCAAATTCCAAGTAAGATTTCTCCAACCATTCAACAATTGGATTATGAAATTTGAAACAATCCCCTTGAGAACCCTGAGACCCTTGAAAAGGTGAATTTTCAATTAAATGTATGGGATAAGGATGAAAATCTTGTAAGGGAAAATGAATCTGATCATATTTAGAATGATTGTCAAGATAGTAAGGGCCTGAAATAACCATCAATGAAGGTTGAAGTGCCTCAGCTGCTTGAAAAGTATCTGAATAGTGAGACAAACCATATAGATTAATTAACGTGAAACAATTGTCATCATATATGCTGGTGGGAGAATGATGAATCAAATGATAGTCAATATTATGATCAGATGGACCATTTGTGGCATGATATCCTTAGTTAATAGACAACAAATATAGATTAGTTTGAACAACATTACAAATGCCTTGAACCATAGAATAATCTCCTTCACATGATAAATATGAAAAACCATTTCCTTGTAACTAGTTACACATTGCACTAGCATCATAATCATCGAAAGAAGTGAAAAGGAATGCCAATATAGAAAAAACATGACACCGTCCAGGATACAATGAGTGAAGAAGAATTTGTTTCGCTAGCTAACTCATGCATTCATTATAACTCAAGAGGATTTCAGGTGCGATGAAGAAAATGATTAATAGTATAACATTCACAAGAAAAACTAAGAGATGACTATTCTGAAATACATCTGATAGACATGATTCCTTCACCCAAAGATAGTCTTTGAAAGCAGTTCCATGCTTCCATGTGAGATACACACTCCATACCTGAGTTAACTATAAGATACTTGCATGGGGATGAACCAACTGAAATAAAATCTTGAATGTGATAAAAAATTGAATCTTGAAAGTTTGAAAGAATATATATGCAATACCAAACATCTTTCAAGAAGGGATTTACTTTGAGTGAAACCATGCAAAGGGAAGAATTTTGTGAGGAAAATCAACTCTGACTTAGTTCAGGGATCTTACCAAAGTTGTGAGATCCTGACATAACCATCAATGAAGTTGAAGTGCCTCGACTTCCTGAAAATTACCGAAACTTCCATGGGTTATAAAATCACATTTTGAAGATTGAATCAGATCATGCATGGTGTGAGGATAACTACTACCACCAATTTCAATAAGACCATTACTAAATGGATGGAAACCATCTCTGTCACTGACTTGATAAAATTTTACAAATTCAACAACCAGATTAATCAAGTCGAAAGATTGTTCTAATCACACATCTAGGGATGACATATGAATCAGAGAAATTCCATAAGCAAGCTCATTTGAAGAGTTGAATTCATGCAAAACTAGAGATGATGAGGAATGGAAAGAATACTCAATGATTTGGTTGTCTTCATTTTCATCATGGATAACCTCACTACCTTGTGTCAATTAATAATTTAACTCGTTAAATGAATAACTTGAAGAGCAAGGAGTATCCTCATCGCAAGTTGATGCATCACAAACTGTAGAACATAAGGGATATTGAGACGGAGAGGGAGTTTCCATAAGAATATATTATTTGACCTAATCATATTCTAGATCTAAATCTTTCAAATCAGAAGCTTCTCGAGAAATCGAAAATCAGCTGGTGTACTTGGGCGTTCATAATCGCATACATTGACAGAGTGATTATCATCAGAATGATTGTTGCCCAACACAATAGATTGATTAAACAAATTAACTTCATTCGATTGAATATTGAGGTTGGTAGATAGAAAATGATCCACGAATGGAAGAGAAACATCCTAACATGGGGGATTTTGAAAAAGGGAAGAGATATCAAAGGTATCTTCACTTTCTTGCTTCTCTACCTACGTAATGTGACTACATAGTACCTGATCGCAATTTGAAGCAACAACTTAAAAATAAAGAGAGTGTGAAGAACTAGTTGGTGGAGCAGATTGATTGAGCGAATCATGACACAAAGAGTCATGTCATGTAGATGATAGAGGATGATAGACGTCCCTTAAATAAGTAATACTTTCAGTGGAACAAGATTCAAGTTTGAGGTTAAGGATGCTAGTATCATCTTGTCTCGAGGGGTGGAAGAATTATCCTTCACCTTAGGGTCCATGAACCATTGCAAGGTTTCTTCCATCGGATCTAGGTCATGGGAAGTGGATGCAGATTGAAGAGACATATCAACCATTTGATTTTTAGATTTCCCATCTTTGGCATCATCGCAAGGAGGCACCCACATCAGAACTGAAAAGGGAGTAGGGCAAGGAACAAAAGGAATAGTAGGTTCCTCCTCCGAAATTAGAGGTATCTCATTATTTAAAAAGTTGGGAAGCAAAAATATCAGTGGTTTAAGGTTCACCATGTAAAGAGATATGAACCAAACACTCAAACTAATATTTAAATAAATACGAACCCATTCCTTCTTTATGAAATTCATAACAAAGATGAAGGAATCGATTAGAGAAATCCTCAATTGATTCATTAGGCTTCATTTTTAGTTGATTAATTCTTTTACGAACATCTCGGTAATCATACTTATAAAATGTTAAATGAAGCTCCTTGATGAGGTGTTCAAAAGGATTAATGTAAGTGGGTGGTAGGGTATGAAACCATTGGTTAACTCGACCTTCAAGTGTGAGGTGGAAAGGAATACAAGCCACATCTTATTAGTCAATTTCATAGTGTTGCCAGAACTTAAGAAAAAGAGATGCATACTTGGTAATGGATGTACCACCCTCACTATCAAACTTAAAATGCAACAAGTCGTCAAGTTGTTCCATGAAGATGAAAAATTTACCAAGGGATAGGTTGGAGAAACATTATGGGATTATGATTTGTGGATGAGCTATTTAAGATAACATATTCAAAATAGACTCAATGGGAAAAAAATTTTCATGTGGCCCTCCTTCTAGCGCCATTTGTTGACGACACTAGAAATATGTTAACCAAGAGGGTCTCCTTCATAAAAAATTTGAATTAGACTTAACGATGTTTGGTGTAGGATCCCTTCCAGAAATAAAGATCAATTGCCATATATTCTTAGAGATATCCCTTGGCTACAATGTTTAGCATGAGAGAGTAATGCACAAGTACTTTCGGATTAGAAAGTAAATATGCCTTGTGGATTGTTCAACTGTGGAATGTATCAAGGTTCTTCTACCAAAAGGGGAGAGAAATCGAGCCTTTAAAAGACAAGTAATAATACTAACCTAGTAAAGACACACGAGCATATACATATGAATGAATTGTTGAATAACTAGCGAAATAGTTCACATAGAAGCAATAATTGTTAAAACACATACAACACACCTTCAACAAGATAAGTACTATATCCACCGAAATAGTTCAACTCCCTTAGTACAGGTGAGAACAACATACATCGCGAACATTGAAAGAATAATCCTACAATATTTACGACATATGCATGAAAGTGTGTTGACTCAACGAGCTTCGAAATTAAGCAAAAGTTCCAAGATACATCAAGACAATGAAAACCACTAGCTTCAATAGTGGATCATTAGAGCAACCACATGCTCCTCCTCCAAAAGAACTATTTTCTTGTCTAATTCCTAGTAGGAGGAGCCAAGGTGAAAAGTCCTTTGCATGAGCTATGAGGGTGTATATATAACAAATGGGGTGACCATTCCCTTTCCTTGCGACTCTTGGACTACCCTCATGGCTATTTGACTTCTCTATGACTCTTTGACTCTTTCATGACTTTTCACATTCTATGTATGACTCTTGGGCTCCCACTTTACATTACATTCCTCCAATATTGAATTTACATAATCCACAAATGACGTGGAAAATGATGACTTATGACATGACATGACACCGGAGACATGGACTGCATGATGACATGGCAATGTCAAGTCATTCTTTGTTGTTTCTTTCCTTTTGTCTCCTAAAAGATAGAACATGTTCTTCATCTTCCTCCCCCATAAGGCTTGAAGGTAGGGAGTCTTCAATGTGATATTAATTTCCAGTTGTTGTTGAAATTTGACATCCCTTTTCCTTTCTTGATTGACCCACTTGTCTTTGCAACTACAAAGGTGTCTTCTAGTAGGGTCTCCTTCTTCTTCTCATTCATCATCATCATGTCATAACATGATAGAATACCTGCAACTAAAATCCACTCACATGACATCATTCTGATAAACCCTTAGTCTAACATGCTCCATGACATCCATTTACTGAGATGGAATTGGGTGATAGGCTAGGATACAGGCTCATGAATTGCGCAGTTGATCATCTCAGGTGGCCAGGGGCCAAGACTGAGCCTTGAGATTACACAGTGCATAGTTAGGAAGGTTAGGGATAGTTAGATGTGCAGTTGAGGGGCTCAAGGGGTTAGTCTTGTGTATTGAGCCTTGAAGTTTCCCACTACGTACTTCTAAAGGGGCAAATGCCTAGGGCTTGTAGAAAATTTGTGAATAATATGACACTTATTCAACCGAGATTATCCTGATTATACACTATCGTGGAATGCATGCATAATACATAATCTCATCTACGTTGATCATCAATTTAGCAGTATTCAGAAACATACACATGCGGACATTGAAGCATCAATCACACATATCAACACAGTATGTACCCGGGGAAAGCATAAAGCTGAAAACCCCACAACTATCTGTATATTATATTGATTGACATCATGTAACAATACATACTACAATACTCCTCACAAGTACTCAGCACTATCTCCACCTGTTACACACAATACAACATAGATCTGAATCAATCACTGCCTTAAATCACCCCTGCTGCTTGCTTGCTGCCACTGCGCAATCCTGCATAGAGAATGGATGAGAATGGCTGATCCATTCACGTGTTTCCCTTGTGTAACACTATGCAATCCTCATTGGCAACTCAATCCCACTGATTGTGCAAATCACATGCACAACTATAGTCACAACTGACAGCTGTCTTTCCCTGTCAAGCTCCTCATCTGCATGCAAGTGTGGCTCCCTCTCAAGCGAACACTTCATGGCTTTCTCCTCCTGAAATTTTATATCCCATGGCACAACAGTCTTGCAACTGTCTGGCAAATACACACGATAGTTATGGGGTGTATCAGTGTACCCCACAAATATCCCAACCTCTGCGGTCAGCTCCAACTTCTTCCTAGCATCCTTCGTTACATGCATGTAAACAGGAGAACTAAAAATCCTCAAATGGGAAATATCAGGCCTCTTACCAGAATAAGCCTCCTCGGGTGTACTCATGCCAAGTATCTTGTGAGGACAACGGTTCTGCACATATACTGCAGTATTGCATGCCTCCGCCCAGAAGTGAAGGGGTAGGCCCTGATCACGCAACATCGCCCATGCAGCTCCCACGGTCGTTCCGTTCTTCTGCTCAGCAACCCCATTCTGCTGTGGGTTATGGGGAGCTATGAGCTCTCTTCGAATCCCTTCTGCACTGTAGAAGTCCTTGAAATCACCAGAGATGAATTCACCACCATTGTCGCTCCTAAGAGCCTTCACCTTCTTCCCAGATTCCTTCTCGACTAGTGCTTTGAACTCACAGAACTTTGAGTATGTCTCGCTCTTCTTCTGCATGAAGAAGATCCAGCACTTTTGAGAGAAATCATCAACAAAGATCACATAGTACTTGTGCTTTGATGTCGAAGCTACTGAGAAAGGTCCACACACGTCTGCGTGAATTCTCTCAAGGATCGTCGTGGCGCGACTATCCTTCTCGTGAAAGGTGGCTTTCACAAATTTTCCCAAAGTACACCCATTGCACTGATCTAACTGTGCAAGAGTGCCTTTAGGAAGCCCAGTAGAAATCTGCTGTAGTATCTTCAAAGCTCCATGGTGAAGGTGGCCCAATCTCCGGTGCCACAACTCGCCATCATCCCGGCTCACCACTCCTTCTACCTTACATGCCATTGTTGCGCAACCATCTACATGCAATTGATAAAGGTTCTTGACTTGAACCCCTATCTTCCGGGTTTCTCTAGTTGTCTTACTGCACAAGAAACCCTTCCCCTCGCTGAAGACAACATCATATCCATTTTCTTCTAGAATCACCACAGAGATAAGATTCTTCTTCAATATTGGAACATGCATCACTTCCTTCAATACGAAGGGTTTACCAGACTCCCTCTCAAAGGAAATGGTACCGATACCGGTTGCACTATATCTACCATCATCACCCATCTCGATGTGCACTCCAAGATCTTTCTCATTTAGATCAGAAAACAAATCTCGATCTCTTGTCATGTGAAAAGACACACCACTATCCAAGAACCATACCAATCCCATCACACTTGACACCAAGCATGCGATCAGCGAAAGATCCAGCTCAAACTGCGAGGCTAAGGCCTCTCCCGCCGCAGATCTAGCAGCTTGCTTATTTTTCTTCTTCTGCGGACAATTTGTGGCATAATGTCTGTGTTGGTGAAAGTGAAAGCACTTCACCTTGGATATGTCCTGCTTCTTTCCTTTCACACCGGAATGAGAAGCTTTCTTTTTCTTTCCCTTCTTTGCTTTGGCAGCCAAAGCGCAATTTTCTTCATCAGATTCCTTTGATGAAGATCCATCCCTGGTATTCCGCCTGATCTCTTCCTGCACAAGATCATACCAAAGTCTCCCCCATCCTGGCAATTTCTCCCAACCATTGACAGAGTCCTGATAGGAATGCCAACTCTTCGGAAGACCAAGGAGAGCCAAGCTCACCAAGTCCTCATTATCGACAGTCACCCCCACACTTCCCAGCTCATCCCGACATTGGGTGAACTTTGTGAGATACTTGGGCATATTGTCTCCTTTCTCACACTTAATGTTTTTGAGTTTAT
>APFE030787162.1:7617-20063 GCA_000404065.3 Pinus taeda
AACTTCCGAAATGGGTAGTTCAACTTTTGAAAGATGTAAAGCCTGATGAACAGAATAAAACTGGCACCAGAAGAGCACATAGAAGTGAAGGCAATTTTGCCTTGATAGCAAATGATTTTACTGAACCTTCCACATACAAAGAGGCAATAAAACATAAAGAGTGGCAACAGGCTATGGTTGAAGAATATCAAGCAGTAATTGATAACAACACTTGGAAACTTGTTGATTGTCCAACAAATGTTAAAACCATAGGATGCAAATTGAGGGCGAAGTCCTTAGTGATTTGCACATGAAAACCTTGCAATTTTTGTAAAATCGAAGACATCCCACGCTGGCAAATGACTGTATAAAATTTGAGTCTTCTTCAAGAAATTTCATATATGTGGGCTCATAACGTACTATAATCCCTCCTTTGTAGTGTTTTTCGGTGGCCATGCTTGTCAACACGTCGAGAGCTTCTTGTGAGCTTCTTTCTCTTCACCAGCAAACCAAATTTAGAGCACCTACACCTCACTCAGACCGACTAAGCTTGTTTTGACAACATAAACCCTATTCCACGACAAAACTTGTGAACTTTTGATATGAGAAGATGGTATAAAGGAGAAAGGGAGAGGTAGGAGTGAATGAAAAGAAGTGGAGGACACAAGAATCAAGGTGTATAATGACTCAGTACATTTGACATCACTAAAAATCATTTACAATAAAACCATTATACAACAACAAACTTTCGTAGCGAGACAAGTGTCAGAATGGTCTGTTTTGCTACAGAACTGTCAGGGTATTTCATAGCGAGTTCTGGGTTTTCTTAACTGCATTTACTACAAAAGTTTATAAAAATGTTAGACAAGTGTAATATGAAATGATAGCCTCAAGATAGATGGAACTATGACCTTTTATTTTTATGATGATCCTATCAAACATCAAATGGACCCTATGACAGGTCTCACATGAACCTAAACATTAAAACCCTATCTATAATGACCAACCAAACTATTTTTTTTTATAGAGATAACATGACTAATCGAATCTAAATGGTAGGCAGGCCTCGTAGTTGGCTACGATCAGTGAGTTCAATTTTGAGATCAGGTACATCAAAAGCAAGAGAATAGAGTGGCATATGCTCTTAGTAGATGGATACAAGTAAATCACTTAGCATCTATGAGA
The DNA here is from genome assembly GCA_000404065.3 of Pinus taeda. Lineage (NCBI taxonomy): Eukaryota > Viridiplantae > Streptophyta > Pinopsida > Pinales > Pinaceae > Pinus > Pinus taeda. Next base: position 8,782 of record APFE030787162.1, read on the forward strand.
TCCTATGGGATAGAATTATAGGATAGGATCTTGTAGGCAGGCCAACAAGATGTCAGATATATGGAGATTATGCTCAGGTTGCAATAGATTTCTTGTACAGGTACAAGTGATAGTATAGGTACAGGTGGTAGTACAAGTACATGTACAGGTACAAGTGAAAGTGCACTGGATGTGGACTATTACCTGACAATAGATGGATTGGTTAGGTTCAAAGACAAGATATATGTGCCAGATAGTAATGAACTCAAGAAGGTGATCTTGAGAGAGTTTCATGTGAAGCCATATTCGAGTCACCAAGCTTATCAAAAGACACTGAAAATAGTGAAGATATTTTATATTGGCAAAACCTGAAGAGGGATGTAGCAGAGTTTGTGGCTAGGTGTTTCGAATGTCAGTGTGTGAAGGTAGAGTCTAAACATCCACATGGACTGCTATAGCCAACTGCGATTCCAGAGTGGAAATTGGAGGCCATTTCCATGGACTTCATCATAGGTTTGCTGAGGACAATGAGGAAGCATGATTCCATCATGGTTATTGTCGACATGTTGACAAAGGTTGCACACTTCATTCCACTGAAGTCTACATTCTTAGCTAGCGATGTAGCATAGGTATTCATCAAATATGTGCTCAGTTTGCATGGTATTTTGAAGAATATTATGTTAGACATGGATGTAAAGTTCACTTCCAAGTTTTGGAAGGAGTTATTTATAGGTTTGGGCACATATTTGGCCTTCAGCACAACTTATCATCTACAGGTAGATGGATAGACAGAGAGGGTCAACAAGATATTTGAGGACATGCTGAGGATGCATGTGATGCATCAACAACAAAAGTGGGAAGAGTATCTTCGACTAGTAGAGTTCTCTTACAATAATGAGTATCAGGAATCTATGAAGATGAGTCCATTATGGGCAGAGTTGTAATATTCTTGTCATTTGGAGTGATCCAGTTAACAGGGTGTTGATTGGACCAAACATGTTGGTAGACATGGGATGTGAAATGAAGGTTATAAAAAAGAATCTAAAGCAAACACAGGATAGGCAGAAGATATATCAAGACCAGAATAGGTTGTTCAAGGAGTTCTAGGTTGGGGAACATGTGTACTTATGCATCGAATTGAAGAAGAGCTCCTTACGGATTGGATCATGTGCCAAGCTGGCACCATGGTTTTGTGGACCCTTCAACATTATTGAGAGTATTGGGCTAGTAGCCTATCTACTTGCATTTCCTCCAACAATAAAATTCCATCATGTTTTCCATGTGTCGTTACTTAAGAAGTATGTTAGAGATGTTGATCATGTGATTGACTAGTTTGTATTGCAGATGGAACTAGATGGAGAATTCTAGCTAGAGCCTCAGTTTATATTGCAAAAAAATGTGCTCATGATCCAAAACCGAGAAATCGAGTAATTTAAAGTGAAATGGAAGCACTTTGGGCCCGATGAAGCTACATGGGAGATGACAGATCAGATGCGGGCTATGTATCCTTCCTTGTTTGCTGGTTGCGGCAAAGCAATTTTGGTAAGGTTTTTTGGTATGTCTTGGTATATGTTTTGGTGTTTTTGGTATACATACATATGTATATGGATGTAAATACTTCCATGAGCTATGTTATAAAGCTCCAATAAGGGGTATGGGTGTCTTATCATTATGATGTTACGTTTGTTATGTTTTCATGTTCGTTTTCTTCTCATCATGGTGATCATTGTATATACTACATCGAGCTAAGTTTTAAAGCTCCATCAATAGTATGTTTTTTTACAATAGTCTTGTGGTTATAGGTTTTCTTGAATATTGATGAAGGTGTCCCCAAAGGGGGAGGGTTCTGTTACATACCTGGTGAAAATTCCGTGTAATAAAAGTTAAATAAAGGAAAAATAATAACCACGGTTGATGGGACACTTATTCCAAGTTGAATGTTGGGCAAGACATCCTAGTGTGGGTGTTCATTTGGTTATTAATGGATAAGGAAATTGGCAAAGGAAATGGATAAGGCTTTGTAAATGAAAAATGGAATTTTTGGAACATTTATTTATGAAAATAATGGAAATTAGGAGAAAAGGGATGTGAAAGGTCACAAGTTGCATGTGAGGAGGAAATTGAAGGAAAATAATGAAAAATGAAGAAAATATAGGCCTCATTCATAAAAAGGCTTTTGAGGATCATTTGGTAACCTTTTGTCAGTTTAGTTTTGGAGCTCTCTCATTATTCACTCTCTCTCTCTCACTCTTGGATACTTAGAGTTTTCTTGGAGCACTATTGGAGGGTGTGGCATACTTGGATTTTTGTAGCAAGAAGGAAAAGGAAGATGAGGAAAGTGCAAGAGTACATTAGGATCAACAACTACAACGGGAATTTCTTGCAGGTACCAAGTTGCATATATGCTTTCCTCACTAGTTTTGGTATGCATGGCATATGCATGTGGATTATTGGTCATGAACTATCACTGGCATGGAGGATTGCCTGGATTGACAATGTATTTCCTAGCCTTGCTATTTCCTCGATAGCCATGGATATTATGGATTTATTTCCTTGTTTTATTTTGGTTGGTTCTCATGTTTCCTTAGCTTGGGTTGAGTTACTAGTTCCTAGAGCTTTGGTTGGACAAACACTCTAGAGCTTTCTAACAACTTGGGTTGAGTTACTAGTCCTAGAGCCTTGGATGGACAAAAGCTCTGGTGCCTGATGACGGTTGTGGGTTGAGTTACTAGTCCTAGAGCCTTGGTTGGAATAAATGCTCTAAATCCATGGATGGTTGGTATATAAACTAATATGATGATGCCTTTTTGCTGTCTAACCATGAGGTGGAATCACTGTTTGATGGGTTGAGGTGGAAGGCACCTGGAAACCTTGGATGGTTTTGGAATGATGTGTTCTATGATATCCCACGTTCATGCTTGGAATATAGCATGGGGGTGAATGTCTAAAGAGAGATTTGGCTCAGCCATTCTACAGTTGTGTGGAACATGGAAGTCCCATCCTGGGTTTGGATTTTTCATCATCAATATGAGGTTATTTCTCCTTGTATTTCTACCAGTATTGCACTAGTTTATATGTGGATTATATGGTTGTGATTTCATTGGTATTTCTGCTGCTATTATGCTAGTTATATATGTGTTTAACGACATTAGCTATGCATGGATCTCATCATGTTTTTACTTGTAAATGCATGGAAATTGTATCTATGACCTAATGGATGAAATGGCAGTCAATGTGTTGCGGAATCAATGTCTCTTAGTGATTCTCAGCTAAGTATGAGATCCCTATGCTCAGACCTGTTATTTACACTTGTAGATTACATATTCGTGATATGTTTGACGAAATTCTTGTCATGGCTAGTAGGGGTCCAATCGAGGTCTTATTCAAGTAATTGATTTTGCACTATCATTTCCCTGTCATCTTAATGTTATGGAGATGTCATTCTATTCTAGGTAGTGAACTGGGATCTAGGCCTGAAAAATGGCTCAAATCCTAGGGACGTTGGCACAACACTATGCAAAAAGGTCCTTAGACACTAGCTTGTAGGCCTGTGAAAGCGTCCATAGGTCCTTGGACACTGGAATTCTCATATCATGAGAGCATCCAAAGGTCAAGTGGTCTAAAATCTTAGTGGGACCCATGGGCTAGTTGGAAGAAAGGTTTGATTGGTTCTTAAGGGTCCTAATGTTGATGTTGAATGTTTGTATGGTGTGTTTCCATTAGTTCCACTTCCTTAATGTGGCCTCTCGTCACATGTTTACCTTGGCTGGGCAGTTGTGCGGGTAGATGTGGGAGGAGGTTGTTATAACACTAAAAGAAAAGATCAGAAAGATCAAGATGGAGAAGGGTGACTCAATACTGAAGTACATGATCAATTTCACTCAATGTCAGCATGAGCTTGGAAGTGTCGATGTTATCGTTTCTGAAGAAGATTTGGTGAGCCTAACAATTCTATTACTTCCCAAGAGCTGGCACAACTACCACGACTCAGTTAATGGGAGGGATAAGCTACCAGAGTGGGAGCGATTGTGGTCTAACCTAGTATAAAAAGAGATTTAGCAAAACACCAGAGATGCATCCTCATCCAGGCATGATGACGAAGAGAACTGTGACTTAGATAGAAAGGAAAATAAAAGGAAGGGGAAGTCATCCCATTCCAAATCAGATTCCAATTAGGGTGGCAAGAAGAAGGACACGTAGAAAATTAAATGTTTTCACTGTCACGAGCTCAGACACTGTGCCACAAAGTGTCTGCACAAGAAGGCTTGTAAGAATCCCTTAGGAAGAGTGGAAGGTGAAGCTCTTTATTCACAATTCGAACTAGATTTTACCCTCATCACTTGCATGGTAGCATCGGTGATGGGTAGTGTGTGCTACCTAGACAGTGGAACCTCATTCCATATGGCCAACAACAAAGATTTCTTCAATGACTTGGAGGAGAAGGACCTCTAAATGCACATCGAGATGGGAGGTATAGCGTGACTGACATCGATACTGTTGCCTTTCAAAGGGAGTTTGGTTCTCCCCTCACAATGAAATATGTCATGTATGTTTCGAGTTAGAAGAAGAACTTGGGTTTTTTTTCCATGTTGGAGGATCGTGGCTACAATGTGATATTTAGTAAGATAAAGTCCTTCCTTTGTCACATAGCCTCAAGACAGATGAAGCGGATTGGGGCTGGGATGAAGAACATCTACAAATTGGATATAGAAGACTGCACTACTTTGAGCCCTAAAGCAGAGAAGTTGTAGAGCTGAGACATCAATGAGTTGTGGCATAGAATATTGGGTCACTTGCGCCACACAGCCTTGAAGATCATGCAAAAAATTTCTATAGGACTTCCCAAGGGTACACTAGAGTAGAGAGACACATGCAAATGGTTCACCTTAGGGAAGTACGCCAAATCTTCCTCTGATGATAAATATACTTGAGCGCAAGTGATGTGCCTCTAAATTAGACGTAAATTAGGGCCCATGCCACTAAATTAAACATAAATTAAGGCCTATGACCATCCTTCAACACATTAAACCTCCATTTTTGCATTAGATAATGTATTTTTAACTTTAATATATTCATTAGGAAGGTTTATGAATAATTGCATATTTGTGCCTAATATTATTTATTTTTGTGGAATATTATGAGAATATTGGGAAGATTATGAAGATTTGGAGGAGGAGATAATTTAGGGACTTGCTCCCTACTATAGGAGGATCAATATTAAATAATAAATCAACAGGATATTATGTAATTATGGCACATATTGTGGAACTCCAATGATTGAGAAAATCTAGGAATGTGTTCCCTGTCATTTAATGCAGATTCCTAGTATTGGGAATCAGATCCATTAATCAAGGGACTTTTGTGGGGAAAACTTCCTCGTTTAATGGGGAATGATTCCTAATCATTTTGAATAAGTACCAAGTCGAATTTTCCTCTAGGGATATATTTTGATTAGCCTCTTGTGGAGAGAACTCATATTTCTACAGCTCCATTGTATTTTCTTGTAGGGATCTAATTATATTGATGAAAATAATGAAGGTTGGTGTCATGTTCAGCTTCTAAATCTTGTTCTCCTCCATAGTTCTATGAGTTTACTTAGGCTTGGCCATCTCAGGAGCCTCAGATCCCTTTTGTATCATTTTCGTTTCTTCTTTTCACTTCTTATTCACATGCATCTCTTGTTCTTATTTCTTTCCATTTCTGCATTTAGTATTAATGATTTCTTGTTGTAGGATTGGGATAAATGGTTGATGTAAGGTCTTTCGCAGGATCACAAGCATCATTTCATCCTTGGAAAATATTTGGAAGGTCATATTAATTATTGATCTACTTGGATTAATCTTCTTATTCCCAAATCTAGATTTTTGGGACTCCTCTTTAACAAAGAACGATAAATTTTTGCTATTTTTTAGAGCAGGATAACGAGCTTCAATCGAGTTGGTTCCTCGTGTATTAGATCAAAAAATCATTCCATTTAATAACAAAATTTATCCCATTGCATTTTCACTTTATTAGGTTATGCATTTGATAGATTTACTAGTTCACTAGTTTTCGAATTTCTGATTTTGACTAGTAATTTTCCGTTATTTAATCAATTTTTCCCATGTATAGATGAATTTGTGGATAGATGTAGACAATAATGTGTGTTTTTGCAGGAGCTTCTACATTTCAGGGAGACCTCATCTCACCTCATCTACCCATGTCACCCAAATCCACTAAAGTCTTAATCTGAATTCTTGTTTTATATGCAAAAATTACCATTTCCATTGAGAAAATCTACCCATCTTGAAGCCCTTGCTTTAGTTCTTGGTTGTATCCACCACCTCCATGCCTTATTCTTCCATTATCCACCTTTTCCAAGCTCCATTCCACCTTATAGACCACTTCCTAATCTTTGGGCTTGCTTTTTGTAATAAAATAGGGGATCCTATAGACATCCTGTAGGAACTAGTACTTCCTGTAGTCATCCTGTAGTGGCCTGTTTTGAGCTCGAATTGAGAAAAATCATCACTAGAAGCCAGGATTAGACCCCTACTTTCCCTCTAATTGATCTGAACCATTGTACTCACTAGTACAAGATGGTGAAATTAGTGACTAGGTGACCAAAAAAGTTAGTCACCGCAACTTTTCCAAGTGAAATACTACCAAAAATCAGCAATATTAAGAGATGAAACTAAAAATGACTAACATAAATGACTATTTTAGTCACCAGCGAAAATATACGACTAGCTAATAAGTAATACTACTAAAAATGACTAACATAAATGACTAATTTAATCTAGGAAAAAAGTATGACTACCTAACAAAAACTATAATAATATGAATTGGTCATTTATGTTAGTCATTTTAATTGTGTCACTTCAACAATCTAAACATACAAGTCATAGGGGATTCAAAGGTTGTTTTAGATTGGGTGAAATGTTATACTTCCTTGTACACTTTTTTATTGGATCAAAGGATGATTAAAATTATGGAACTTATTAGAATCTTTAGGGTCATATCATTTGATCGCATTCACAAGGAATCAAATTCAACGGTTGAAAAATTATCGAAAAGGGGAGTGGGCTGACACCTCCTTTTGCAACATGACATGACCATATTTGCAACAACCTTTCTAGCCTATTTAGTTGGTTGCACATATATTTCACATTTCTTGTTCATCTTGCAAAGTGGTAGTGCTAAGGAGGGGGTATGAACTTTGATCAAAGAATGTTCACTTAGTACCACTACCAAATTTCCTTCATGCAACTTGCATGATTATAAATGGATGAAATTTAAATGTTACAAACATGTAAGTAGTCCACATTCAACTTTGTCGTCTTCATTTTCCTTAGTAACAACGACAAGTTTGAATATTTCCTTTATTTATCATCACAAACACATAACTCTTTGTTGTCCCAAACATAGTTAATATTGTTGGTGTATGATCTCTTAATTGTGGAATGGTCTCTTGATGATGATAACAAACTATCAATCTCCAATGCTCATGAATACAATGAATGCATGATCTAATTCCTTACTTGTATAGATAATTTGGGATTCATTTTCTATTTTTATTGTGCCATTGTATATATGCTTCAGTAGAATCTCATGATATATGGTTAATTGAGCAAGCTTTATCTTGCATTTTTCAAGTATAATTTGGTTGCATGAATAATCATAGTTGTGTAATTAAAATAATTCAAAATTTGTTAATAATTCATGTTTTGTTTGACTATTCGCACACTTATCCATGACCTTTTACTTTGAGAGTGAGTAGTGTCAAATCACTAGCCTTCGTTAAGGAAATTCCTTTCATTACTCAATGACCTAGCTCAGCTCGATATTTAAGGATTCCCCCCTAGATAAGGATATCCTTCTTGTAGTGTAAAGAGTGAGAGAAGGCCACCAAGGGGACATTGGGTGGCTTGCTTGATGGGTGGGGTCACGACTTTTTTTCTATGAGAATGTTTGAGTGGAGATACGATTTAGAAAATGCTTACAAGAAAATTAGTTTCCTTTATTTCCATCACCTAAACTACTTCCAATAAAATCATGTGCTTTTAATAAAATCTAATTTTGATAAATAATTAATTCAATAAAATTAAAAGAATAAGATTATTATTATTATTGTTATTTTTTGTATATGAGAGAATAGACAACTATAACATGTTTGTACTTAAGGATCGATTCTATCCATTAACACAATTACCTCTAAGTGTACCCACATTGCCTCACATGTGGCACACTGAGCTAATCAAAGTTTAAACCAATAACATCATAAGAAATGCCTTGACAACCCATTCTATCATCAATTAATCTACACCATGGGTCAAATTAAAAATAAATTTTAATATTAAAAAATATAGCCAATTTATTTTATTTGAAAATCAATTTTGACATTTAATTTGAGGAAACTTCGTAAAATAAAATTTGATGTGAAAAATGTTAAGGCAAAATAAAGATGTGGGTTAAATTATAAAAATAAAAATAAGTAAAGTGAAGTATAAATTAATAATTATAATATAATTAATAATTCATCATATTACTCCTAATTTACCAGGTTGTTATAGGCATAAATCTCTTCATATACAAACATTTTTTTAAAGTGAAAATAGATTTGATCCTCTCTGCCCTTGGTAAATCCAAAATTAAGATCTAAAATTAAGATAGATCCAAGCTAGTTTTATATTAGTTTATGTAATTGAAAGTAAAGTTTTTTTTTTTTAATGAAAAGTTACTTTCAAAATATTTGTAATTTCCTCAAATTTAAAATAAAGGCAACGTAGTTCCATCTTAACTTCAGACCTATCAAGCGACAAGAGGGATCACATCTCTTGAGGTGAAAACCTATTTTTTAGTACAAAACTAGAGGAAAGGTTTGTACCTCGAGAGATTTGATCCCTCTCGGTGCTTGATAGATCCAGAGTTAAGATGGATCTAGGTTGGTTTCAGTCATGTGCGGACAAAGAAAATCCAATGAACATATGATTAATTTTATCAATACTATGTAAATTCATCTAATATTAATCTAATCATTTTAAATATGATAATATGTCTCGTATTAATCTGTATATTTTAATTCTAAATTTGCTTAGTTGCCTCTGTTTGTTGTGATGATAATAGCTTTAATGATGAAAAATAATGAAATATAAATTTTGAATGTAAAGGGACAATGTAATAGTGTTGAATGATAAAAAATGTGAATAATAAGAAGATAGTCAATTACAAATAGTCTTCAATGTGGTTAATCTAAAACTATTTTCTTCTATTATTCTTATTGTCACCCTGTTTACTTTTGTCATCTTTCCATATTGATTGTCATATTTCCATATCAATTATATGAAAAGGATAGGTTAAACCATAAACCATTTAAATCTTTAGTTCAATCTATTAATGTAGTAAACATCATCCCTTGTCTCTCCTTCTCTCCAATATTAATAGGTTGAATTATTATAACACAAAAATCAATGTACATTGTCAATAATGTTTTGTGCTTACACTGAAATTAATGCACAATGTTAATCCAATCACTGTAAAATTAATGTACCATCATACATCCAATTACATCAAAATAGAAATCAACATTTACATTGAAGTAAATGAATCTAATGCAAGAAATTAAATAAGATTAGAAAACAACATTTACACTAAAATCACTGCATCTAATGAAAGAAATCAAATAGCATTAGAAATCAACATTTACACTCAAATAAATTCATCTAGTGCCCGTAAGAAAATTGGATTATAAACCAACATCTACACTAAAATTAATGCACCTAGTACAAGTAAGAAAATAGGATTATAAAGCAATATCTACACTGAAATAAATGCGTCTAGTGCAAGCAATAAAATAGGATTAGAAATCACCATCTACATTGAAATCAATGCATTTGGTGCAAGCAATAAAATAATATTAGAAATCACCATCTACACTAAAATCAATGCATCTAGTGCAAGCAATCAAATAGGAATAGAAATCACCATCTACATTGAAATCAATGCATTTAGTGCAAGCAATCAAATAGGATTAGTTATCATCTACATTTAAATTAATGCATCTAGTCAAAACAATCAAATATCATTAGAAATCAACATCTACACTAAAATCAATGCATCTAGTGCAAGAAATCAAATTGGATTAGAAATCACCATCTACACTGAAATCAATGTATCTTGTGCAAGACATATTCTTCCCTCCCCTCCCCCATATATATCTATATCTCACTCCATCTCTCCTTATTTTCCACTCTATCTCAATCCCCCAAACACACATACTATTTCACTTCATATCTTTCAATCTCTTTGTCCCTCCCTCCCTCTCTACAACTCTCTCTTATTTCCTCTCTTCACTTTCCATCTATATCTCTATCTCCATTTTCCTCTCTATATCACCGCCAAAACATACACTCTATTTATTCAATCTATCTACCTATTCCTTCCTCCTCCTCTCCCTCTCTCTCTCTATATATATCTCTCTATTCCCCTTCTCTCCCTCTCCCCCACTTCTCTCTCTCTCTCTCTCTATATATTATATATATATATATATTTTATTCTTCTTACCTCCCTCTCTCTCTCTCCCCCTCCAACTCCATCTCTCTTTCCCCCCTCACTCCACTCTCTCACATCCTCTCTCTCTTCCCCCATCTCTCTCTCTCTCTCTAATACTCTCTCTTACCCCATCACTCTCCTTCTCTCTCTGAACTATTATCTCTCTCTCTCTCCCTACCTATGTTACTATATGCATCCCTCTCTCCTTCTGTCTCCTCTCCCCTCTTCTCTCAATCTCTCCTTATTTATATCTTTACCTCTACCCTAAACATACACTATTTCTCTCCATCTCTCCCTCGTCAGTCCCTCCTCTCTCTCCACTTCTCACTCTCTATGTATTTATTCTTCCCTCCCTCTCTCCTTTTCCAACTCCACATCTCTATCCCTCCCTCTCTCCTCCTCTCTTTCATCCTTCCTCTCTCGCCCTTTCTCTCCTACGTTTATCTCTCTTCCCCCATCTCTCTCTCTCTCTACCCTCCAATCCTCTCACTATATCCCTCCCACTCTCCTGTCTCTTCCCCCTCCATCTTTGTGTCTCCCTCTCCCTTGTTTACCCTTCTCTACCTCTCTCTCTTTTTATTCATTCTCTCCCCCCTCCTTTAGTTTATCTCCATCTCTCCCTTGTCACTCCCCCTATCTCTCTACCTCTATAACTTTATGTCTTTATTCTTACCTCCCATATATATAGAGTTAATATATATCATGATATATTATAATATAACAAATTTAATATTGGATTAAAATAAAGTTATTATATTTAATAATATCAATAT
>APFE030787162.1:20816-41828 GCA_000404065.3 Pinus taeda
AATTAAAATAAACTAAATTTCAATTAATTGAAAGTTAAAATAATATTATTTGAATGAGAAGTTGCTTTCTATTTTAAAAGAGAGTAAAGATATTTGTAATTATTTTATTTAAGCTTTGAATTACAATCATAGGGGTTATCGATCATCTTGCCTTGATAATTGGCAATGTAAAGGCATTGTTTTACATCTCGCACTGTTTCTACCAGGGTAACACCTATCCAATTCTCTGGGAGGATAAAACTGATCTAGATCATGTGGTTGGATTTTCAGTGGATCCATGTGTTTGGTGCACTTGAAAACTAGCATCTCAACCATCACAGTGATTTCATATTCTATCGACATTGAACTAGCGACAACTAGTTGGAAACTAGAGGAACATAGATGTAGTGAGTTGCTGAAACCTGGAAAAGAACTAGTAGGTTTTTAGATTCGAAGTTCCTTGTTGTTAGCCTCTTGCTGCAGCAGGTTACTCATCTTTCATGATTGACATTTTACATGCCAAATATGTCATAATTTGCATGCTGCAATTTTCCATATTTACTACAAAAAGGCAAAAGAAGGATGCCATGAGAATGTGCCAGCTCAAGTGCCATTGCTGTGTTCCAATTTTGATGTACTATTCCATTTTTGAAGAATTTTCAGCTAAAGGGAGATCCAAACAGTTTAATCTTGGTCTCCCTAGGTTTCAATTTCCTGTTTCAGAATATAGAGAATGAATATCTGTCCAAACATCTTAATCTTGGCAGATTCCTAGATAGGTAGAGAAGCAAAGGAGCTCAACAGCTTAATCTGAGCCCCTGGATGAAACAAGTGTAGATGTAGATAGGAGGACAGAAAAAGAAAAAGTTGAAAAGCTGGGTTTGCAAGTCTAAGTGCACCCAAACCAAAAAGAAGAAAAAATGCTAGGAAAGTAGGCCGGGTAGGTAGTTTTGAGGTTGCAGAATGTTGGTTTGTGATCAATTTCATGTTTTCAAGTGTTATATCTCTTCAAGTCACAATTATCAGGTAGTTGCCATTTGAAAGACTCAAGCGAGGCATGACTAACTTCCCCCTTCTTCCTTATTCCCCAAAACACTCACTAATTTCCCTGAAGAGATCAAGATCTGCTTGATGCCTCTTAGTTTCATCATTTTACATATCTTTCACCTTGGTAAAGATCTGCTTTGCCCAAGGAATATTCATACTCCCTTTATGAATCATTGTTTCACTAATAGCCTAAGATGCACACACTTAACACTTTCTCATCATGGTCATCTTAACTACTAACTTTACTATATAGCTCCCTATCTATCTCCCCATCCCTCCCTATCTATCTCCCCATCCCCTATTAAAGCTATGTTAATAAACTCCCCTATATATTTATCCCTTCTCCCCTGGTTGAAAAATAACCATAAGTACACTTGGGAATTTCTAAGTTTGCCTAAAACATAGCAAGAACCCCCATTTTGCCCCTTTAAAACCATCTTCCAATGCAATGGACTCCTTCCAAAGCATGAAATTCCTTTTTTTAGGTTATCGGACCCTTCCAAGGCCTCAAATACCCTTCAACAACATATATACCGTTCTTTCGATCGCAATAACCCTTGCTGACTGCCTTAACATTCTTCCGATCCCTTTGGATCCCCTTCCGACGCGATATCATAGTTGGAGGTCTCAAAGCTAATGTTGCTTGTTTTTGTTTTCCCCGATGGATGCTCCTCGATACCATTTCACAGATCGGCATATTGCAATACTATATGCCACATATATATGCCCCTTCCCCTTTTCGCCAATGCGATATCACAAGTCGGAAATCGGTGTCGAAAGTGTCATGTCCCCGAAGTACATGCCGCTTCCTCTTGCTTCGATGCGACATTTCCATCACATCAAAAGAGCATATCTCATCACAAATGCTTCCTCGCCACATGCCTCCACTCATTCATATATTTTGTTTAAAACATGATTTATCATTAAGACATGTTTCACTGCAAATTCATCGCTGATTGCAGCACTTCAGTCATCGCTATCACATCACAAAAACATATCAGGCACTACACCATCCAACACCCTGCCACGTCACTCCGCCACGTCATCCCGCTGACATCATCCTCCATACTAGGAACCATCGCTAACATCATGCTAACGTCATCCACCAAAGAAAGGCGCACAAGCGCGAAAATGCATCTTAGAAAAGGCCTGATTTAATGGTTTTTCAGCATATCAACATAAAGAGAGAGGCCCAATTCAATCATCAAAGAGTATCAGAGCAAATGTAAAGCCAAAATTCATGCTAGAGAAGATCAGTGTTGCAGCGAAGTGTATCAACGAAGATTATCTCAGGGCTCGAGGCGAACAAAACATTAAAAGAAATCCTTAAAAGTCAAGAAGCAGTTAAGGAACCATTCAAAGCTCATCATCACAGTGACTGCACATTAAAACTCACATAAGATCAGTGGACCAAAGCTCAAAGCTCAGTTATTGCAAAAACACTGCACCAAGTCACAGAGGACACTACATTAACTCTTTTTGATCCAGTTGCTTCTGACGTAGCTCAATAGATATTTTATTTGCATTTAATTTCAGCACAAGTTTAGGTTTAATTTTTTTTTTTCCCGTAGACCTGTTTAGGTTGGTTGTAATAAATACTTCTGGATATTTTACCTATAAAGACAGCCCTGAACAATGTGAAGAGGGTTGGTTTTTGTTGGTTGGATGTTTTTCTTAAGTAGAGACTCGCATTGTATATCTGATAATTTCTATAATCAAAGACTGCTTACGAGCTTGGAGAATGGATTGCTTACTGTGTTTAATGGTTGAAGAGTGACTGTGGAATTCTTGTGCTGTTACATGACTCAATAAGTGCTTCTTACCTCTGTTTTCCATTCATAAATCACCATCTAAACAACAGAAAGAAAGATTAGCTTAGAATTTGTTTAATTACACTCTATGCTGAATTTCTTCTGTTTCTTTATGTTTTTCATCTGTTTTAGGCATAAATATGAATTCCACCTGGCTCATATTTTCCCTAATTCACCATGAATGACAGTTATCTAGGGATTCTTAATTGCCCCTAGATAAAGCTCATTTTTCTTCCCTTTGTTAAGCTGATTGAGAGATTCTTAATTGCCTCTCATTCCTTCCATTTCACCCCATCTCTTTAGCTTGAAGGTTGTTTCATGTGCAGCTACCTTGCTCCTCGCTCCTCTTGTGATCAAGAAAGCATACCTGTGGTCTTACTCCTTGACTCCATGCCCAATGGTTTGAAAATTATCACTCTATGCATGCCTCTCTACTTGAAAGCATCTTCCTTCCATTCAAACACCATCCAAACATAAACAAAACCCATTGAACTCAATAACTAGCCTAAAATCATCATCAACAAAGCTAAATCATCAAGAGAGAGCCCTCTCTGATTGCAGGTGGGCTAGAACTTGCAATCCAAAGATTGGTTTGTGGTTACCTCGGCCGTATCCCTTCAGGAGCTTAGCGACAACCTGAGTGATAACAGGAGGTATCATCCTTTTGAAGGCACATTGGGTCCCCATTCAACATTTCATTGTTTCAATATTTTTAGTGGTATATCCAGTGTGTTTTATTATATTGCATTGGATATCAAGGTCAAGTTTCTTTTGTAGGAAGGTGTGGTGGAATTGAAAATCTATTTGAGTCAAATAATTATTAAGTGGGTTGAGGTTATTCCTAACTTTTCTAACAATGTTTCCATTGTGGCACTATTCATGTTCAACCACATTATCACTAGGTTTTGGGTACCCAAAATGATCATAAATGATTATGGTTCTCATTTTCATAATCACATGATGATAGATGTAGCAACCAAGTTAGGCTTTCATTATGAATACCCAATGCCCTATTATCCACAAGCTAATAGGAAAGTAGATACCATTAATCATGTCTTCAGAACCATGATTTAGTGGATGGTAGGGAATCATTATCAAATTGGCATCTTATGATTTTTTTCTATGTTATGGGTCTATTAAACCTTGGCTAAAACTATCATGGGCTTCACTCCATTCCAACTAGTTTATTGGGTAAAGGTTGTGTTACTTATTGAATGCTAAATGCCATCTTTGAAACCAATAATATAAATGTTACCTGATATTTATGCTAAGGAGTAATGTCTCCTTTATTTGGAAAACATTTATTAATAACATTATTCTATAATAACCAACAAGATTCACAAGAAGCATTTCGTATACCAATATGACAAATATTTTCAAACTTATGTCTTTGTGAAGGGGAGCCAAGTTTTGATTTGTGACCATGATCATGAAAAGTTAAGTATAATAAAATTAGAACCTCTTTGACATGGACTTTATGTCATAAAACATGTTTGTAAATTAGGGGCCTATGAGTTAGTGTAATATGATGGTAATGTTTTATCTTAGCCTCACAATGGGATCTATCTGAAAATGTATTATGTAAATTTTAGAAACCGGGACAATCTTGAGAGGTAGGGTGAATCAGTATTGTAGGAATTTTATAATTTTGTTTCACTATTTTAGAATATTATGACACCGATAAACACTTTAGAAATAATTCATATGAGCTTTACAAGAATCAACATAAGAAGCACAAATATCACACATAGATTATTCAAAAATTTTCTTCAATTTACTTCACAAAGGAAAGCTTCTACTTGTTGTTACAAATTTCTTTGGTTGCAATTGTAGGGCAGCTACTACTCCCTAGTTTATTAGCTACAACTGAAAGTAGCAACAACCCCTGGTTTATCAACTATAAATGAAAGGAGCTACAACCCCTAATTATTTACTAGCCACTACTGGAAGGAGTTACAACTCTTCATCTGCAATCTGCTACTTGCTTGGCCTCAATAGTTCATCTTTCATAGAATTTTCAAACTCAAATCATGAAGACCATCTCCTTACAAACAAATAAATTTCTCACTTCAATAACTCACCCTAAACACCATCAAAATCACCTCAATAATATTTGATTACTGATCAATCCACAATAGACACCTCTAAACATGCAACATCACATTCCTTTAACATACCAAATCTATGAACTCACAAACTCGATCCTTATATAGTAATTAGGACTAATATTTTTTGTTTTTGAACTCTGGTTAATTTTAGCTCTATTTCATGCATAAATACTCATTTTTAACTCAACTACAACTTCTTTCAAGTCTTCTAAACGTGGTCTTAATGTCTTTAATCCCTTCTTTGTCGCGTCTCTAAGAAAAATTGAGTTGATCTTTCCAAATATGAAATTCTGATATGTTTACAGGTTTTAACAGAGCTTCTAATTTTAGTGCACCACCATATTTGGAAAAAATGTCAAGTATAACTCCATGTTTGTCCATGTCTCTACTAAAATTCCTCTGCATGAGAAAGCACTTGTACATTAGCGCTTTCCACCAAACAACTTAGGGTTGTGACAAAACCTTTACTATAGATTGGGGGCTATACGAGGTCAAAGCTTTTTTAAAGTCCACTCTTCATTTTCTGTATACTAATTGTAGGTCTCGACTTACCCGTAATCCTCTGAACTTTAAAAAAAATAAATGACATGGGAAATCATTATAAAACACGATTCTTTTGTACAATTTCCAATGCAAGTTGGAGGTCATGGGCCAACCTGCAAACCTTCTATTACTCCCAATTGCTACCTCCAACTATCCCAAAGCCTGAATCAAGCTAGGGGTCCCAACCTTTGGGTCTTCTTGAATTTCACCATTTTTCAAAAAATCTAATCACACAGGAAAATATCAAAAAATTGTCCTATGGCACAAGCTTCGAGGATATGCCACATCACCTTACTGATGTCATCCTTTCCACATGGCATATTCTGAGTGGTGCCACATGTCACTTAGATTTGACCCACTTGACCAAGAAAAAATGCCGAAAACACATGCCACATGTCACACCCTCAATGATGACACATCATTGTTGATGTCATCATCCACCTGTGAATCCACATCACTATTGTATGCCAATCATAAATTGTCATGTGTCAGCCTATGTACATATGAAACTGGTTGGGGGTCGAGGGTCAAAGCGATTCCTTGGTTGCACACCTACAATATCTTCCAACTCTTGACTAGGCTTGAATCTTGACCTCTACCAACTAATTTGTTGAGTTTGGCCAAATTCCAAAACTGAATCCAACTAAGGCCATCACCATATCCTTAGATGTAGCCTTTACTTTAGGGCTTCTAATCTTTGATTGACAATAACTTTTGATCCAGGAGGATATTTGCAAACTTCTTTATACCACTAGAAAGCTCTTTCAAAACTTTATCGATATGAGTACTTTCCAAAAATAGCGGATATGATCTTCTATATAAGAAATGGATGACAAGGTATTTGTTCCTTTCTTTCACCTATCAATGCCTTTTCCATCATATTCTTTGCCTTTTCCATCAACGATAACATATTTCTAGCATATGAGTCATATCATTGCATGATGCCTATATATACTGTATATGTGTTTGGAAGTGGTTTGTTTTATCCTTTTTTTTAATGTATATCATTTCTTTGGGTGTTCACCTCTACATGGTGCTTGATTGGAAGATGTGAAGTTCATCATCGATCTATGTAGCCTTTATGGATGGTGCTAACTGTAATACTCATAACATAGCTTTTGCCACTTGGGTTCTCTTTTCACCCACTCATGAGATCATGAGTTAAAAGGGAATTTGGCTTGGCCCTGTGACCAATAACATGGCCAAATATAGTGTGGTTATCAAGCTCTTGTCAAGGGCTATTTCCCTTGGTATTCATCACTTAGTTGTCTAACTTGACTCACAAATCATAGTATATCACATGAATCATGTCTATTCTAAGGGATCATGCGTTATTTCATCATTATTTGAGCATATGTCTCTTGTAACAATATTTTAATTCAATTTCATGTATACACATTTCTTGAGACTCTAACACATTGGTTGATTCGTTGGCTAAGTATGTCTTAGATTGGCATTTGCCTCTTTATGCATTTTCACCATGTGTATAAATAACCATATTCATGGAAATAAATGAAAACATGAACATCATACATGAACATCATTGCAATAGCCATATATATACCATAAAAAACAAGTGTTTTTACATCACAAAAAATATAGGTACATTAGTTAAAAAATAGGCATCTGTGGCATAGGTTCATAATAAATTATACACATGACAATAAAATTCCTTGGAACATACATCTAATGGAGCTACTCATACCCATATCAATAATAAGAAAGCATATCATGGAATATACACCAAAGGATGGATTGATAGTGAGATGATCAAACCCCCATGGTGTGCTTCCAAAGGTGTGGATGGATGTCATAAATCAACCATACTTGTATTGCCATAGTGAGTCCCTCCACATTGTACATGAACTCACACAACTCATAATGTTCTTCTCCCTCCTCCTCCTTGATGGCTTCTTGATACGAACATAAATAGGAATGAAAAAAATTACAAATATAAACATAAATACATACATGCAGAGAACCATCTCGATGAAGGGAGGAGAGAGATGGATCGCTCTGCAGCTGACCGCGAGGGTTTCGATTAGGGTTTCTAAAACCCTATCTCTTCTCACCTGAGGACAACCGCGCACCTGCTCTACCATTTTACCTGTTTACCTGGCCTGGCTTTTCAGGCCCATTTGTCATTTTCAACATGGCATCAGATACTGTCGGTGATGTTATGGAAACGTAGGAGGAGGTTGACTATTCAGAAGACCCTCTTCAATCCCAGGTAATCTTCGATCACCCTTCGTTTTTTTCGTCGTCCGCTGGCCCAAGTCATTCTCCGTTTCCCTCATCGCATCCCTCCCCGGTGGTCACTATTCCGGTTACCTCCCCCTCTCAACTGCCTGAGGGTTCCTTACCTCTCGAATCCCCTGGCTTAGATCTACCTCCTCTGTCTCCGGGGACTCTCTGCTTCTTGTCGACCGTTATCCCCCCGTCGCCATCCTTTGATCCTCACCCTCTGTCCTCCTCGTTCTTGGCTGCCACATTGTCTGGACCGCCTCAATCGTCGGGGGCTGGGCCTTCTGCTTTTCGCCATTCTCCCTCGGGCTATTTTGAGACCCCTGCTGTTAGGGTCAGTTCATCGAAGGCGACTCCCCTGGAATGCTCCCCGGACCCTCTAGCGGATCACCCTTCAGCTCCGCATTTGGGAAAGAAATGAACTAAGTGTGTCAAAGCCACTTCCAGGGACATTTCTATTCGGTTTGGAGAGACATCAGCCATTGGGGAGGCAGCCAAAATGGTGAATACCATTCTCGTCGGGCATGTTCAAGGGCATGCATATTCTACAACCTGGCTCACCCTCTGGGTGAAGGAGATTTGGGGAGGTGTTCTCAAAGAACTTCCTAAAGTGCAAGTTCTACCCCGTGGATGGTTTGCACTACATTTCGCAAAGGAGAATTACACGGATATGGTATTAGCTAGATATTGGCACATTGAGATGGCACCAGTGCTGTTAAAAAGATGGAGCCCCCTCTTTGACCCTGAACGCGAGCAAATTGGGGCTGGGCCATTGTGGGTTCGTCTTCCTGGTCTCCCCCTCCAGTATTGGAATGAAGAAGTTTTCATGCGCATTGGGAACGCATTGGGTACTTACCTCGATCATGATCGATCCTTCATAGAATCCAGGAACAAAATGCTGGCTCATATCTTAGTACACTTGGATATTCATGATGGCTTGGAGGAAAAGATCACACTTCACTGGGGCAGATTCACGCGGGTACAAATTCTAGACTACGAAGTAGTGCCTTTCAGATGCCGTCGCTGTCACAGGGTTGGTCATATATTCAAGGATTGCCCTCTAAACAAAAAACAAGAGGAGGCCCCTGTTCCATCTACCATACCCTCGAGGCCTATATCACCGACCGCACATTGCACTCCGGTATCAGGCATCCCCACCAGCTCTCCACATCAGGCTCCTAGATCAGCACAATGCAATGTTCAATCTCCGGTTACCAGATCTCGGGCGGCCTCAGCATCTACATCCGCTCCGGGTATTTCTCTCTTCCCTACTCTGTCTATTTTCTCTTCTGGTGCATTTTCACTCTGCCCCTCATTGTCTGCTGCCCACTGCACATTACCCTCCTCCCTGGTTTTTGCCCCTTCCATTCCATCTGCTCAAAAGGTCCCCTCGCCATCCTCTTCCCCCTCATTATCCAGGGGCACAAATCACAACTACAATTTACATCCTCGCCCCCATGCCCTTGGATCTCACCTGAAAATTGCCGATTTGGATATCACATCATCTGGTTTGACCCTTTTGTCTGCTCGCGAAAGAAAATATCACCTTTCAAAAGCCATCAGGAATGCGGGAGCTGAGGTTGCCTCTGGGCGACAATCCACCATTGTTGGGGTTCTTAGAGCAATGAACACCCCTGGCAATCTTCCTCCATGAAGTGCCTTTCTTACAACTGCAGAGGCTTGGCTAGTGCCTCCAAGAAACTAGCCCTAAAAAGGCTGATTGACTCATCTCCTGTTGACATCATCCTTCTCCAGGAAACCCTCGGTCATGCTGACTCCATATCGGCTTCCCTACCCTCCATTACCCCGGGTTGGCAATATACGACAATGGACTCATCGGGTAGATCGGGGGGCCTTGCGGTTGGTTTTAACCCTGCATCTATCAGGGCTCATGGGACATGGGGGGGTCCTGGATTCCTGGGTCTTGACCTCTTCTTGGCTGACCTGAGTATCATTCTCAGGGTTATTAACATATATGGTCCCTGTCAACAAAGGGAATCCTTTTGGAATCACCTCCTGAGCCTTACTATCCTCTCTGCTAAGAATACTATTATAGGGGGGATCTAAATTTCTCCTTGGGATACAGTGAATCCTAGGGTTCTTCGGCACAAATCGACTCGATCACAGGGTTTATGACCGACCTCCTGGAGCATCATGACCTGATTGATGTCCCCATGATTAAAACCCTCCCCACCTGAAGGAACAAAAGAATTAGTGAAGCTGCCCTGGCTCGCAGACTAGATAGATTCATTATGAAAGGCTCTCTGTTTCAACAGCTTCATCATTACAAATGATGGGTGGGTTCTGGGGGAATATCAGATCACTTTCCTATCTATCTGGAGTTATCGGGGCCGACCAAAAAGCCAAAATCCCCCTTGAAGTTTAATCACGGTTGGTTACAGGATCCCTCTTACATTAAGCTGGTCAAGGATTTTTGGACCCACAATCCAATTGATAGATTAGACTCACTGGCAAAAGGTTTCTGCATGAACCTATCGCAGCTCAAACATCAGTCTATAGAATGGGCCAGAGAAAAAAACCAAAAGGAGAATTCAGCTCTCATGCTCATAGAATCTGGAATCTCCTCTCTTACTGATGAAAGAGGACTAGGCTTCATCACTGCTGAAGACAAAGCCCACTTGGTAGAGCTTGAAAATCATAAGCAAAAAATCTTAAGGGAGAGAGAAGAATCCATTCGTCTTCACAGTAGAGCTACATGGCTAAAAGTTGGTGATGACAATACCCGATTCTTTCATAATTATGCTAAAGGCAGGAAGGTTAAAAATACTATATGGAGCCTCCCTATGCTAGATGGAGGTGTAGCAGATACCTTCCCTAAGCTCTCTCAGTTGGGGTCTTCCCATTTCAAGAATCTATACAAGCAATCCCCGACTTCTTCTATTGCTGATATCATCAACATTGCGGATCATTTCCCCAAGTTTGTAAATGAGGAAGAAGCGGAGAATCTCTTCGATCCAGTTACTCCCGAAGAGCTTGAGGACACCATAAAGTGGTTCAAGAAGGATCGAAGCCCAGGGCCGGATGGATGGACCATTGAGTTTTACTTTCATAGCCCTGATCCCCAAATCTGATTCTCCTTCCTCCTTTGATGATTATCGCCCCATCTCCCTCTGTAACGTGCTCTACAAGATCATTACCAAAATCATTGCAAATCGCATCCGTCCTATTCTATCTCGTCATATCACTCCTCAACAATTTGCCTTCCTGGAACATCGACATATCCATGAAGCTATTGGTGCTACTCAAGAAGCCCTACATTCTATATGGACCAAGCACCACAAAGCCATCATCCTTAAGATTGATTTAGCCAAAGCTTTTGATCGGGTCAGTTGGCTCTATCTCAAGATGATCCTCATTCATCTGGGGTTCCCTCATAACTTCATCTCTTGGATTATGGCTTGTATCACCACTCCCACCTTCAGTGTTTTGATAAATGGTTCTGCATCCTAGTTTTTTCATTCTGAACGTGGTCTTAGAAAACGATGCCCCCTGTCTCCCCTTCTCTTCTTGATTGTCATGGATGCCCTGAGCCGACTTATCGACTCTACTAAAAGAAATGGGGAATTTAGTGGCCTCAAGATTATGGATGACTGCTTCCTCACCCACCTTCTCTTTGTGGATGACATTATGATCTTCCTTGATGGCAGCATTCGTGATTCCCATTCTTTTTCAAACATTATCACACTTTTCTCATCCGCCACTGGTATGCTTGCAAATCATTCAAAATCATCCATTATTCTATCTAGAACCTCTATCCATGAATCTCACCTAACACACCAGCTGTTCCCATATAGCATCCATCCCTTAGACCACGACCTCAAATATTTGGGGTTCCGGATCAAGCTTGTCAGCTCTAAGATTACCGATTGGATCTGGCTTGTTACAAAATTGGAGAAGCGACTCAATATTTGGAGCCATCGATATCTCTCCAGAGCTGGTAGGCTAGTATTGGTAAAAGCTGTACTGGAGGCTACTCCGGTCTTTTGGATGGCATTAGCCTGGATCCCGCGTAGCATCTTGGCCAGGATACAACAAACTTGCAACAGGTACCTATGGAATGGGAATCAGGAAAAGCACATATTTGCTTGGGTTGGATGGAAGAAGATCACCACTCCAAAAAATGGGGTGGATGGGGTCTCAAAGATCTCCCTTCTTTCGCACAAGCACTCACGGTAAAAATGGGGTGGACCTTACTCACCGGCAACAATATCTGGACCAACATCTCATATCACAAATATATTTGGCCCCTCAATATATTGGATTGGATTCGCCTCCCTACCTGGCCAAAATCTGGCATATCTTCTGTTTGGAAAGCACTTCTAAACTCTATGCCTCTCATCAGGGATAACCTGGTATAGAAGATCAATGATGGAACTATAGCACATATTGGTTTGGATCCTTGGAATGGAAGTGGAGGTAGACATATTCTACATGAAGCCCTCATTCGGCACCTTCACTCATTGGAGATAAAAGTTCTGGCAGACATTGCTGACCCTCTAAACACTTCCATATTTGACTAGCATTGGAAATCTGCTATCCAGATCAATATTCCACCCCTCTGGCATCAGGACTGGTTGAAATATATCAATGCTTTATCTGAATCGCATATAAGGATCAAACAAGGGCAGGATGAACTCATATGGTATCACTCGGTGAACGGAGTATACAACCCTAAGTCTAGCTATCATACTCTGATATTGCACAAGGTTCCGGACACAATATCTTTTTGGTGGAACTCAGTTTGGAAACTCACTGCTCCCCCCAGGTAGAAGCTATTCTTCTGGTGTATCTTAAAAGGTGTCGTCCCTATGGGGGAATACCTTATGCGTCGTGTTGTTTATGGACCGTCCTGGTGCACCCTTTGCAAGCTATCCTCTGAATTGTGTGCCCATTTGTTCATTAAATGTTCTTCATTAACTGCATTATGGCAATTCACATCATCAACAATACATCTCTCAGGAAAATGGGAGGGTGATGACATTACTCGAACCTGAGAAACTTGGTTTTACCAACACAGGAACTCCAAGCTACAAAGCCTGCCTATCATTATATGCTAGTATCTATGGCTTGCTCGAAACTGTATGATTTTCGATGATAAACCTGCAAACTGGCCGCATCTTACTGCTCTCATTATATCCACCTATAATGCGCTGCCTGATCTGCCACAACCTAGAGATAGAAGAACGCGTGAACCTCCACAAATAGATCATAGCACCCCATGGGCTTTCTTCGATGGTTTAGCCCAACAGTGGGGTTTTGGGGGAGGCTTTCTATTATACATCAATGAACAACATTTCTACAAAGCAAAACTGGGATTGGGAATTGGCACAAATAATTTTGCTGAGATTATCACTCTTTGTCATCTCTTTCATTTTGCATTGGGGCACAACTGCATGCTATTCATATATATGGAGACTCACAAATTTTCATTGATTGGTTCAACAATAATACTATTTGCCACACACACACTCTCAACAACATTTTGGATGATATAAATGTACTGAAGGCACAATTTATTGACATCACTTGTCATCATATCTACAGGGAACACAATGGCAGTGCTGACGAACTTTCCAAGGAGGCTACGACACTTCCCAGAGGCGAGTGGATGATCTAGGAGTAGCGAGGCACAAATTCATACCAGTACTACCATCGTCCATATATAGATGCACACTATCACAGGGTGGCCAACCCATGAGATACAGATCTGAATTGATCCTTTTTTGAAACTTTTTGTACATAGCTGATAATGCTACATACTTGATGCCCTGCGTGGCAATATGTTTATATATATAACAGATATCAAGGAACATGCGGCGTGATGGTTTTTTGTTTTATTGAATAGACATGATCAACTACATAGCTACCCACATGTGGTAGAAGAACTTACAGCATATGCAAATGCATCTACAATATGTATTTTTTGAACTTTTGATGAAAGATTACAATTTTTTCAGTAGAAAAAAAATAAATACAGACATGCAGTAGAAATAACACTTCATTTCATTAATATCAAATATTGAAATATGCTTACAAAGAGAATGGAAATAAGACTAGCTCGGGCTGGTAACTTATTTTTAAGAAGAGATGTGGCAGCTACATGCCTATGAATTGTGTTATAATGAGGCTCAAAGGCCTATTTATTATTGGGAAATAATGGAAAACCATAAACATATCAAAACCTAACCCTAGGAGATGAAGCACCAAAACTATGGGCTCCGTTTGGGTAAATTGGTACATCAACTTCCCGGGGTCGTAACTTTGGCATATGATATCTATTTGATGTGAAAAATACCTCTTTAGAAAGATCTATCTGATGACTACAAATTTATTATGGTCAAAATTGGTCATTATTTCATGTTGGCCTTTTTTTTCCCAAAAAATTTTGTTTAGGGCGTCAAAACAGCTCTAGACGTTCAGGACACGAAAAACTACCAAAAATAGTAAACTGTGATATAATTAAGGAAAATGAAAAACTGAAAGAGACAGTGATGGAGGTCCAAGTGGAATAGGTGGGTGGACACCAACATCCACATGGATCAATCCTCCCCCCTTAGGAAGCAATGGTCCCCATTGTGTTGAGTCTCTCCATGAGATTGTGAAAATTCTGCTGAACTTGGTCCCTAGTGAGTCACTCGCCTTGGTGCAGGAGTTGGCCAGCTTTGGCAACTCGATATAGTTGGACCTTCTACTAGTGACTGTTCTTGATCTGTGTATCAATAATTTGATCAATTGTGTCTTGTTCCATACAATATGGGTTTAATTTTGTTGGTGTGAGCTGTTCTACAATGTTTGATGTGTCAAGTGATGGTGGGAAGTATGGTCAAAGGTAGTCCAAATTGAACACTCGGTGCAAGCCAAGGAATGGGGGAATGCTGAGCTCAAAAAAAATGTCTCCCACAACCTTGGTAATGGTGTAAGGACCATATCAGAGTGGTATGAGCTTTCAATTGGCTCTAGTAAGGCATTGTTTCTACAAATGCAACCAAACTTTGTCGCCCACCTGAAATTTGTGTGGCACCTGATGTTGATCATGTCGCTACTTATACTGGGAATTTGAATTCTCCAAGATGTCGTGAACCTACTGGAGGATTTGTTTGATGCGTTCAATAAATTTGGTTGCTTTATCATCCTCAGATAATAAATGTGTGGATTATGTCTATGTAGTCACATGAGGCATGTCAACATCAATCAGATACAATGGTTGAAATCCTAGACGCACTTGAAAGGGACCACGACCAGTTGAGCTATGGAGAGATCTATTATAACTGTGCTGCACATAGGGAAGACTCTCATCCCAGGTTCATGGATGCTTGGAGTTGTACATGTAGAGTATGTGCACTATCATCCTATTGACGACCTTCGTCTGGTCATCAATCTGGGGATGGAAGGCAATCGACTTGGTGAGCTTGGTGTCAAATAGTGTCCAAAGGCTTGACCAAAATGTGCTTGGGAACCTTCTATCTCAATATGATATAATGGTTTGCAGGATCCCAAAATGTACCCATACTCACTCAAAGAAGAGTTTGGTAGTTTCCTTTGCTGTGATACTCTTCTTGCAGGCCACCAATATAGCCATCTTAGAAAGTTTGTCCACGACCACAAATACATAGTCATTACCATGCTTGGTAGAAGGGAGGCCAAACATATAGCCCATGGAGATGGATTCCCATGGCTGGTTGGGAGTAGGAAGAGGAGTGTACAAGCCTTGATTCTTGATGTTTGGCTTGGTAATGGCACATGCAGTGCAAGATCTGATATATTTCCCAACATCCAGTTGGAGTTTGGGCCAATAAAATTAATTTTTTAGTACAACCATAATTTTCTCCACACCAAAGTGTTCTGCCACCCAAATGTAGTGTGCCTACCAAATCAACTTGGAACGCTCGCTTGAAGGAACACAAAGGTGGCCCAAGTAGCATAATAATGCATCCTGGATGCGTAAATAAGGAACTTGCTTTCCATCTACTAGAATTTAATATGTGGAGGTGAATACTGGATCATTTTTGAATAGTTAGGACCATCCAAAGGTCTCATGGGCACAAGAGTTGAGAACCATAGTCAATGATGAAATTGGGGGTCGACTGAGGCAGGCTGCAACATTATTGGTGTTGTCCTTTTTCTATTTAATGTTCAAGTGGAATTGTTGCAGATATGTAGATCACTTCAAATGGCGATCGTTTTGCAACTTCCCTTGTGTCTATATAAACTGAAGAGGCCGATGATTGGTGTGGATGACCCTATCCTTCCCCAGACTGTAATGATTTCATTGCTGGAAAGCCGACATGATGGAATATATCTCTTTATCATAGGTGGGGAACTTCTGAATTGTATCAGAAAGTATCTCACTATGATAGGCCATTGGATGCCTTTGTTGGGTGAGGACTATGCCCAATAGCATAGTCTAAGGTGTCTGTCTTGATTTCAAATTATTGTTGCAGGTCTGGTAGTGTGAGTACTGATGCAGAGTAGATTCTGTGCTTCAACTCAACGAATGCCTTCTGTTTTGACTGAGACTAGGAAAATTTTTCTATCACCTCAACCTTAGTAATTTGACTCAAAGGCTAAGTGATATGGGATAATACCAACACGAACCTCTAATAAAAATTTGCAATGCCCAAAAAGCTACAAAGCTTCGTTAGAGTGGTTAGGACTACCCAATCCCAAATGACTTGGACCTTAGTCGGATCCACATGCATGCCACACCCATCTATGATGTAACCCAAATATTGGACCTGGCTCATGCCAAAGGGGCATTTCTCCAACTTGGCACACAATTTGTGCTTTTGAAGGGTTTGAAGGACTTGTCGAATGTGTTGCAAGTGTTCTTCTCAAATCTTTCTGAAGATGAGGATGTCATCTAGATAAATAACCATGAATGAGGTGGTGAAGGGCTAAAATATGTCATCCATTAGCCTCATAAAAGTATCAGGTGCATTTGTCAACCTGAAGGGAATAACAGACCATTCAAAAATGCCTTCCTTAGATTTTAAGGTGGTCTTTCGTACATCTGTGGGCTCTATTTAAACTTGGTGATATCTAGAATTCAGATCGATCTTGCTGAAATAATTAGACCCCTTGAGTTGGTCCAAAAGGTCATCAATCCATGGGATTGGATACCTGTTCTTGATAGTGATTTTGTTTAGTGCCCGACAATCAATGCAAAGCATCCAGGCCCCATCATTCTTATGTACAAGTATAATCAGTCTCCCACAAGGCAAGAAACTTTGTTGGATGTTCCCTTTTTGTAACAAATCCTGGATTTCCCGCTTGATCTCTTCATTTTTTAGAATGGAGCGGTGATATATCAGTCTTTTGGGTAGAGGTTCTCCAGGAGTAAGATCGATTGAATGCTTGAAGTAATAGTGCAAGGGTACCCCCGTGGGTGAGGAGAATATGTCCTTGTATTCTTCCACGACCGTATCCACTTGCTTCAGCTACATCGAGGAACCCTTCCCGGGGGCCATGGATGTGGCTACGATCTTTCTATTACTTTGAGAGAGAATTAGAAAGAAAACAAATTTCCCAGTCTGGGAGATGATCATACTTCATTTCTTAGCAAAGATCAAAGAGATGGTGGTAGGTAGGGCTACCTCTGATATCATGTATAACTTACTACACAAAGAAATAATAATAGAGTGGGGCCTAGATTCATATACAACATGTCACTTCCACAATTATGGTTGTCCTAATAATACATCAAAAACTTCAAGAGGAGAAACATCACACAGTACCTTAGCCATGAAGGGCTTGATGCTGTAGGGAGGGCGACACTAATGGTTGACGTGGAGATCTCATCCTTCGTGAAGCCACTTGATGGTGTATGATTGTGGATGTGATGTAGTTGGTAGGCCCAACTGCTTCATGACTTCTGCTAAAATGAGGTTCTTTTGGCTCCCCCCATTGACAATGAACTGTAGTCGAGAACCCTTCACCCACATCTGTGAGTGGAATAGGTGTTCCCCCTCCTCTGGATTTGCAAGGTCAATATTCTAGATCTTGGTGGTGGCCACAGTGGAATTTGGCTCCACGTTAATGATATTCCTCCCTCTGTCATTCCCCTTGTTAGGTTTTGACTTGGAGTCAGAAGTTGTGTCTGACACAAAATCCTTCAACTCAACCACCAGTGACTGCTTGGCTCACCACTCACTTGTGTTGGGAGTGGAACTCTTGTGGAATTCTTTCTAGTGTCCTTCTTTGTCTTCGTGGTGTTGTTCTTTCCTTGTGGCTTCGGTGGGTTATCTTGGGTTTCCCTACCTTGGCTTTTCCCTTTGCTTTGCAGTTTGGGGGTGCCTTTCCCTTACTTTGGATTCATAGATCCAAAGTCTCTTTTTTTTTGTTTAAACTTCTACTCAATCTTGACAACATATTAGTACATTGTACTGAGTGAGGAGATGTCCAGAAACTCCATCTCATCCTAGATGTACCTATGTTGGTAGTCACAATACTTGAGTACCAAATGTTTCTTAGAATCTTTGATACCTAACTTCATGCAAAGGGTATGAAAAGCATTGGTAAACTCAGACACTTCTTGGTCCCTTCCTTGCGACAGCTTGATCCACTTTATGTATTTATCCTCATAGCTCCCAACAGGGTAGTACTTCTCCTTGAGTATGTCCCAAAACAAATTCCAAGTGGGTGTAGTAGAAAATAGTGAGGGTGTACTTTCATCCTTCTTCTCACAGCAGGTTTCCCACTAGTCCTTGATGTGCGGGGGGGGCCTTTGAGAAGTGAAAAAGTAATATTTTCTCGGATGGAAAAATCATAAACATAAAAATATCCTTCTATCAGATTTAACCATTTATCTATGGCATCTGCATCTATCTAACCCTCAAATACGGGGATGTCAAAGTTAACTTGTACCTAAAGGGTGTGTCACTTCCAGAGTAGCCGTTGAAAGGAGATGCGTCACCCTTAGGTAACTGCTGAAGAATCTGGGAAAATTTATCCATTATCACGTTCATATATTACTCAAGGGATTCTTTGAGCAAGATTTTGAAAGGATCTCCTGCCCCATTGTATTTGTTTTCTTCCGCCATGGGAGACCATTAGGATTTGTGAGGTTGGTCTTGCAAAGGTTCGAACAGTTCAATCCCTAACTTCTTATATCCCGACCTCATTGAGGATATGCAAAGAAAACAAGAGAAAGAGCAGACTGCTCTAATACCACTGATGCAAACTTAAATAGGAATGCAACAAATTACAGATATAACCATAAATACAGAAATGCAACCGAAATAACACTTCATTTCATTAATATCAAACACTGAATTATGCTTGTTACACAAAAATATCATCACCTTGATTATTTGTAGTCAGTGTAGGTCTATCACCACCTATACTAGCTTCCTAAGCAAGTCTTAAACCTCAGCTCTTCAAAGCAAGCTTTAAAAATGAGAGAAAGACATCAAAAAAGCAATGTAACTCTAGTTCCGCACTTTCTCTCACTTTTGCCTGCGGGCCCGCACCTTCTGTTCAAAATATCTGCATACTTATATTCTCTTTATGTAAAGGGGAGGATGCGTACCCCTATAAAAGTCAAAAGGCGCAATATTTATCTTAAAAAACTCATCTTGGGTTAATTCTAGAGTTTTCTAGAAGCATTTGTTACGTGATTGTTCGCTCCAAGTGGTTCATGCATCCCATCATAGGAGGAACTAATCCCTTGTTGAGAGGAGCTATCCCTTTGAAGGAGAACTCTATCCCTTTGAAGGAGGAGCTGGTAACTGATCTCCATTGCACTATAAATTGAGGCATTGGGTCAGTGGCCAGAGAGGTTAGAAGCTGAACTTTTGAGGGTAAATGCTAGTGAAATCAAGACTTCCTATTTGAGCTTAAGAGGAGAGATCACATACCTTTTTGGCCCCATTAGGGAGTGAGTGAAGGTTGTCAAAGTAGAGGAGACTTCTTGTTGGACCCTGGAAGGAGCTTGTACAGTCTCAAGGCAAAGGTTGTAAGGTTCTTTTCTTTTGAATTAATACAATCAAGCTCATTTTTCTCAACAAGTATCTTATGCTATTTGTTTCATGGACTCCTTGACTTTCATGTTAAATATGTTTTATAGTGTTGGAAATTCAGGTGTTATTTAATTGTTTTCCTTGTTTGTGCTTGCAGGTTTGCGACGAAGGAACTTACTTGGATCAAAGGAGTGAAGGCATCTCCGAACTTGCGCTGGACATGAGGTAGGCCCACAGATTTGTTTACCACTATTTATAAAGCGCATTTAGAGAAAGATAGTGTCTGGTTGGTTTGTTTGTCATTAGGTCTTCATTAGATTCTAGGAAGGTCTATCTTGTCTGCAAGATCAACTCATTCCGCGTGACAAAATGGAGACTCCACTGGGGACTTGATTGTTTTCCTCGTTTTTATTTGACTTGAGAAACTTGCCTTTTAGTTTCTGTTTTTGGATTGTTGTGTGTGGCTTTGGGTAGACTTAGTGGATTTAGCTTTGTTTTTTATTTTTCATTACTTTGGTCAAAGTCTGCAGTCTGCACTTGTATCACAGTGCGTACCTGTATGCATTTTTACTTTGTGCACAGAGCGTACCCTGCTAAATTTTGAAAATTTTGACTTTTTCTCTTTCAGTTAGTTTTATTTTATTTTTATAGTGGTTATCCTCTGCCCATACCTGCATGTGACTGGTTGAAATCTTTCCTTGGTTTAATTTCATTAGCATTAGGGTTTTAGGTGAAATTCCTAGAAGTTTTGTTTGTTGGATTTGTTTTTCGATTTGGTTGTGTAGTGGCTCTGAGCTTAGAGGCTGTAGGGACTTCAGATCACCTTAGTGTCTACCAGTCTTCTTGAGAGTCTGACCATTTGTGAAATCTCCCCTTGTTGAGAAATCCACTTTGAGTTTTCTCTTTACAAAACTTCGATAAAATTGTGATTGAAAGTTTGGATTTTCATTTTTAAAAAAGAATACCAAATTGGTTGTTCTTGACTTGTTTGTGATTCTGAACAAATTATTCCTTGGTTTGCTTGTGACCAAGTAAAACATCCTCAAAAAGACTTTTTGTGAGCTTTTTAATTCAAATAGGGTTTTGTTAGTTTGTAGATCTTAAGTTTGCTTTATTAAATAGTTTTTCTCAAAGATTTGCTTTAGTTATAGTTTTAAATGTTTAAAAAAAAAATATATGAAAGGTCTCTTTTGAAAAAGTTTGTTTTTAGTAGCATTTGAGTTTTCGAATGAAAAGAGAAATTCTTGTGAAAATAATTAGTTGTCTCGTTTTTTAGTGCATTGAAACGAATACTCTTCTTTT